>BRZM01001952.1:163275-200078 GCA_033238685.1 Lates japonicus
TCTCTCTCTCTCTCTCTCTCTCTCTCTCTCTTTCTCTCTCTCTCTCTCTCTCTCTCTCACTCTCTCTCTCAGAGTTCCTCTGGTGTGTACACTGGTTTCATCAAAGTCCAGATGGACCTAAGGAGGCCGGTGACGGTACGGGGGGGTCAGAGAGGAGGAGCAGGTGGAGCAGTGGTGGAGGAGGCCTTTTATCTGATATCATCTACTGGGAAAATGAAACGGTGCACAGATTAACTCCTCCACATCCCAACTCCATGAGAATCTGTCGGTAAATAAATAGAAATTAAAGTGGAAACACAGTATGAAACAGATAGATAAAGTGAACAGCAAATGTGAGTGAAGGAAAAGTCAAGGACATGTAATAGGTGGCATTAAAAGGCATAGTTATCATCAATTAAATTTATAACCCACATTAAGCTGTTTGTGATCTAGGTTGCAGAGAATTAGAAAATGGGGGCGTGTGTCCTCAGGCATGCCCTCTCAACACACACACACACACACACGCACACACACACACACACATACATATACCACTGTACACATACACATACACTATACTCTCAATCAAAGCACCGGCGGCTATGGCACCATTTCAAGGGCGCCATTATGCAAGGAAAAATGTCATTAAGCGATTTTACAATTTCATCAATTGCCACTAACATATCATATCTCTAGAAGACGGCAGGGTGAATGACATGGGCCCCAAACTCTGAAAGCAAACCCCGTAGCTGAGATGGAGAGAAATGGGTCTCTATATGAATGACCCCTCCCCTCCACCAGTACTGCCATTTCTCAGCCTGGAGTACTGTTCTGGTTACGTGGAATAACTTTTGTTGGAATAACTATCTGTACCTTTGATGGATGGAGTGTGGAACAATAATGGTTGCTCAAGCTTATATGTTTTGGATATGTCCTCTACCTTCCATATTTTTCATATGAGGAGGTGAGACCCAAAAAGCTGAAAATATTCCACAGAGACCCAGCAAAGAAGAACTTAGATGTGGCAAGACACTGGCCTCAGAGAAAGCACCATACTGTGGGCAGCTTAAAACCATTAGATTTATTACCTCAAATCTTACCTGTTATGGATTTACACCATTACTGGTATCCACACAGCCAGGTACTGATCAAATGAAACACTTAAGCAGTCGGATATTCAGACAGATGTTTAACAATCCTAGGCCTAATCAAAACCATTTTGGAAGGTAAATTAAAGGCAAACTAATAGATTACCTCAACTGTCTGCTGTAGCAAGACACCCATCACGCTTCCAGCCTGCTCACTTCAGTTCATTACACCACCACCACAAATGAAAGTTTAAAGGGGGTATTGTAATTTCTCTGCCACCAAATAGTTTCTTATTGGGGTGGTGATCACACTTCTCAAGGGCAATCTCATAACACTTATGACCACTCCTGGGGTTTCATTAATCTGGCTAAACTGCTGGCTTGTTTACAACCTCATGCTGCACAGACTTTCCACGGTAACATTTCCCAAATATCAACCAAATAATTAGCTGGTCTTGCTTGTAACCAGTGAAAATAGGCTTCTCTGTAGTTTGTCAGTTGTGTACTTTCTGCTGATGTAAACCTCATTGTGACTTCCACAGATGATACATGGTAGTTTTTAAACCAAATATGACCTACATTGAAAATGTATTTATATTATGATTTTTGTTCCATGATCCTCTTTGCCTTTTCCAATTATTTTGTCTACTGCCTCTTAGCCATATATAGTAACACTACAGTCACCCTATTCAGGACCTCTTGCTAACGACATTTTAAAATACCACAAAAGTAGAAGAAAAAAAATCTGCATTTACCATTGGTGTCAGAGCCGTGGGCAGGGGAGATGGATGACTTTCCTCACACAGAGCCAGACTCTGCCAGGGTTTGCAGATCAAAGAGGTTAGTCAGCCCTCACCTCCAGAGCGTCTTGGCGGGATCAGCCAACAAGCCTGTCAGCACTGTCAGTCTTTTGGAGAACACAGTACCATAATTAGCTTGGAGCTGAATGGGTACTGTTGAGGACACTTTGATAACAACAAAGTAAATATAAAATGCACTGCGGCCTCTAACTAGATTTAAAGGCCCTACGGGATTTTTAATGGAGACACTATTCTATAGAACCAATCAATCCAATGTATAGAAAGTTCCAACTGTATTACAAATATCAATAATGTAATATGATGAATTCTTTACTCTTACTGGCCTACACTTGCAGCTGATTCAACTCAGAAGTATCCATACTTTGTTCATCATGCCATACCGAGTGAAGAACCATGCGAAACCAGTCTGTAAACAGATGAGAACAGCAGCCAGCCATCAGTGCTGCTGAAAGCATCAGGCTATTTTCATTAACTTATGCTGACTTGCCTACGTTAATCAGTGGAGAGCTCATAATACAAAAATCTGCTGCATAAGGAGAGAATTCTATATAGCTTCTTAATTAACCTGCTGAATTTCTTTATTCTTTCACCTATATTTAGTTTTGATAAAGCCATTAATCACAGTGATTCAAATTTAATCCATACAGAAAAATTCAAATGTAGAAACCATGATTATCAGGGAAACTAATTATATGAAAACTTGTAGCAAGCCAACCCCCCTCAGAAATAGCCAACCGATCAACCACAACTGTATTATACTGAGATGATCAATGTTTTTCACTTCCCCTGTCAGTGGTTTTAATGTTGTGGCTGATCAGTACATAGTTATTCAGATCTAGAAATCCACCTTTTAGAATGCTCTTAAGAGGAGTTATCTTGCAAATTCTGTTTGTCAGTACTAATGTCTCAATTTATAACTTATAAAAACTCCTAAAAAAACTTTGTGATACCCAGCCTAGCCCAGCCCACCTAGCTCAGGTCACCCCATCAATCACACCTAAATCCTTGCTTTGAGGCTTGTCTCCTGTCTGAAACCTCTACTCCTACAGTTTTATCATGGTTGTAATCAAAGTTGGGGGATGCGTCCAATAATTTTGTCACTTTTTCAAAAAATGCTTCTTATGTACTGATTGTCCAGGTGAGAAAATAAGGCAAGTTCTGAACCCATTCATAGCCATTCACAAAAAGAATAAAAATGTTTTCCTCAAGATACTTTGTACAAACTAGTTCGTTTGTAGCATACTGAACCCTTCAGGATGACTTGACTGAATAACTTAATATTTTGTTCTTTGTAGCAATGAAACTCCCTCTGGATTTATCCTCATGGATAAGAGGCTCTTTTAATACATTAGATGCAGCCAATTGCATCCATCAAACAGCACTTCCTCACTGCATTTTTATTAACAAGATCTATTTTTACCATTGTGTAGTCACTCTCTCTGTCCAAATACCAAACCTCATTGGTTGTTAATCTGTGCCAAGTCAGCGGGGCAGTAAAATCTAACAAATAATCCATAATGTATCAAAGATAATTATTGCTGCATATCTAGAGTACACACCACACCACACACACACACACACACTCACAGCTTCATCTCAGCCTGAAATTTAAAGACAACAAAAGAAGCAGAGACAAACACAATGAGTAATGTGATGGTTCTCAAGTCTGTGTTTGATTGATGTTCATATTACTTTAATTATATCAAATTCATTTTCCACTTTGGCAGAATGCCATTTTGCAGCAGTGTTAACAGCTCTACTAAATCAAATTTGGACGTGAAAGCAGGCTTGTGTTTGTGTCATGGCGTAGAAAAAAAGGACTTGATAAAGCTACTGTATCACGGCTACCTTGGGGCAATTTCACAACAAGAGCGCATTGAGGGAGAGTGTCTCCATAAGCGTGCATCCCAGGGGTCACACACAATCAGTGTGACGTCAAAGCCCACAGCTATGGTGTGCTGTAGGAGGTATCAGCAGAAAATCCTCTGCTGGCTCAGAAAACATCACTAAAGGAAAGGGCAGAGTCGCCGTAATACCCATGGGTTGCAGTGTGACCGCTGGCTGAAGGGAGAACTACTGTCCAGCATACATGTACCCTGATGAAGTGTTTTCCAGGCAATTTAAACCTGCCTTTATATCACCTCTCACTGCAGATAGGACTTAAACCAAACACTCAGTGAACACAACAGCTGTGCACAGCTCAGGAGCACATGTCAAAGTTTTTAGTCATTATGTATCCTCTGCACACCATAAACAGATCTCTGATCTTCATAAGTCGCTCACTTGTATGTCTACACAAATAAAATGCAGTCTAAGTCTAGTATCACACACACAGCTGTGGCTCAGGAGATAGAGCAGGTCAAAAGATCAGTGGTTCGATTCCCAGCTCCTCTGGTCTGCATGCTGAAGTATCTAGGCATAGGTACCTACAGTGGCAAACTATCAGTGTGTGACTGTGTATGCATGTGTTAAAGTGCTCTATACATAGAACAATCACTGTATGAATGTGTGTGAGAGTTGGTGAATGTGACCAGTTATGTGAGGCGCTTTGATTGGTTGACATGACTAGAAAAGTGCTATATGAGTGCAGTTCATTTACGATGCAGTCCATTTACACATGCACACACACACACATACATACACATAGATGTGAGCAAAGCTGGCTTCAGATACCCCAAAATTGGCACACTTACTGTTCATGCAGGAAAAGGAATAAAGAAATAAAGCAGAAGAAAAGTGTAGGAGCTAGTGACAGCTGGAAAAAAGTTTTAAAAATGGCATGATGGATCCAAGATGAACACACCACACAAATGTACAGAACACTTGCACGAGCTATTTGTAAAGTGCTCCAATTTTAAATTACTGATAGTGTTCTGAAGTTGCAGCTCCACTGATTCCTGTCAGCTCACAACAATGTTCAAAATTACATATTAATTACTTGTTTTCTAATTGTGCATTATGAAGATAAATGGCCTTTTTGTTTTATTTTGTATTTGTACTATGGTGGAATTAGCCTTGGAATTGAGAAACATTATCACTACGACTAAAAGATATTTTTCAGTTGGCACGAGGCTACATGTTTCATGGCTTCCTCCTCCCGCCTGTTTGACTGCAGCCACTGAGGTTTGACTTCATAAAGAGATTATTTGTACCTCCAAGAATTATTCATCAACCAACCCTCACCCTGCCAAGCATGATAAAAGCATTATGTCTCACATAAAAGAAATAAAAGCCCTTCGCTGACCATTGTCTCCAAAAGTGGCCTTCGAGAGAATTACACTGCATGATGAAACAATTTGGACAAACTGTGCTGAGAGGACAACAGCACTCTTATTTGCAGCTTGATCAACAACACTGGCAGATGGGGCAAATGGTGAGCTGCTCTCGAGTGCTGCCCTTCAAACAAGAGCAGGCTGTTGAATAAAGTTAGAGACGTACAAATGCCATCTGCTCAAATGATTACAGGTCTGACCAAAGAGAGCCCATGATTCACTAACCTCAGAGAAAAATCACATTCCGTCCCTGCCATTGCAACCTCGGAAATAATAGCCTGTGTACACACACCTGTGGTGAGCTGCATCACGTTTGACCTTGCGCTTGTAAGCGTTCGCCCCAGTGTTGCCAGACTCACCCCAGATAAATTACACTTCTTCTGTCATTTGTAAAAAAAAAAGTAAATTCAGGCGACTAAGTTGACAGCTGGGTCAAAACACACACAGAAATAAATTGGCTGAGGTGATTGGAGGGTTCAAGTAAACAAACTGATTGGTAAACAACCTCAATTATTTATCAGTATAATGCAGCAAAACTCAATCTGTGAGGTGCCTGCACCAGTGAAACCCCTCCACCATGGCACAGTCGGAAATTAAAATCCATTCAGACCATGGACAGTAATTTGTTCGCCACAAGCCAGCTAAGCTGCCTAATTGGGGGCCCAAAGCAAAAAGGGTTTTGTTATAAACAGCAGATTGGATTAAGGCATGGCTGTGGAGAAGAGATTCTAAAGATACTGTTCAGGGGATTACTCTTAGCAGATGTGAATATCACATCAAAAGGGATTGGAAAGTGTCAGTCGGTGGTGGATTTATCCACCGTGGGAGTAGGGGTGGGGAGAGTATCTGCAGCAAGGCTTTTTGTTTTTGGAAGAAAAGGAGCAGTGGAGCTTCCTCAAATCTGACATCACAAAGTCATTATTAAACATGAACAAGAATATCAGTTAGGGAATTGTGCCATGACCTACTAAACTAAACCCTAAGACTCTTAAACACAAAATACAATAATCATTGTTCCTTAGCTGTGGTGAAGTGGATGTAACCAGTGTCATACTGGTGAGGCCAAATTAGCCAACCCTTACATTTTGCCTGGTTACAGATGTCTGAATCTTCACCCCCAGCTCAGAGGTTTCAGGGATTCACATTGAACCAGTGTTGTGCACGTTTCCTGCAGTTAAATAAACAGTTGATAAATCAGAGTTTAGCCAGCAGAATAAAGAACTCCTACTTAGCTAGCTAGTTGCAGAAAAGCTTGACAACCTTGGATAAGAATTGTACACATGCTGTATGTAATAATAATAATGTTAGTTTATTTGTATGGCATTTATTATTCAATTAATGTTAGATTTATTCATAGATTTCAGGACTAGGCCCCAGATCTCCACTGACCTTTGGACTGGCCCTGGTGTTCAGAAAGCACACAAAATGAATTTTAGATGCAGCTGCACACAAAGTAAGGGGTGATGTCATCAGGGTTAATATTGTATGAGCTTGGGGACGACATTTTGTTAACTGAAAACTTGCGTTGCAAAATGGGGGCAAAGACTTTAAAAGATGTAGATGGGAAAGGGGGTCTAACAAAAAGATGCCACTGGTTGCATTGTGGAAAATGTGGGATCCAGTCTTTATATAGCTTGACCCAAAACCAGGGACCATATGTCATATTGCATCAGGTTTGACCATCTTGGGTTAATCTGTCCCTTGCTAAACCCCCAAACTTTATGTTAGAGCAATACTAAACTGCTGCAGTGCTGCCCCTTAAAGTCAGTCACAACCTGCCTCATGTACCCAAGTAAAAAAAATTACCATATTTTCTTTTACTTTCCAATTAAAGAAGTTACACCCCAGTTCTTCTTTTGAAATGGAAAATTTATGGCGCCATCAACAAGCGTGAGCTGATGCCCACCTTTCATTTATTTTCATTCACACCATACTCCCATCCTTAATTAGCCGGTGCTGAAAATAATTAAAGACCTGTTTCCAAGCCTAATGAGTGAGTCAGAGGAATTAAATAAGAAGCTGATGGCCACACACATTCCAACATCAATCCAATTATCCCAGTGCCCTTGTCAGTTTTGTCCCTGTGCGAACGGACAAAACAATTTGAGTCCACACCCTCAGAACACATCAAAGTGTGGGAACTGGTGCTTTGCAGGATCACCTGCCAAGTCTGCTGGGTGCACCGTCGGTCCCTTCTGAGCTGACGGCTTCGATCACAGTGGGAGGGAGGAGGTTATTAGATTTTATCGGTATGCGTGCCATGTTGGAGGGATTTCCATCCTGAGCACAGAGCAGCGGAGAGAGACAGAATCTGAATCTACAAGCTGCACGGTGACCTGCATTTAAATTCAGTCCTAGCTCTCCTGTCAGTCCTTTGAGATCCACACTCTTCAAACTCACACACACTGCATACACTGAATCCATATGAACTGTCACGGATATAAACAGAGGCATACACATGCCCTTCAACACATCTCCATATGGTAAAAACACATTCATCTTTAAACACATCTGCATAGGCTGAATACTTCCAAACATAAACACACACCAGCTTATATAAATACGGACACACATACACGTATAAACCTGCATTTGTATAAATCTTATATGTCTGAAATTTGAATTCTCTTTCTGTGTAAGCAAATATAAATCAAGCAGCTATTATGCATGACTTTTCATTTTTCATTAATCAAAAGAGGGTAAAACAGTTTTTGCACATACAGTATTTGTGGAAACTATGTTTAATCTTGTGGGTGTGGGTGTTTCCCTTGGCACCTGAGAGCAGGCACCTCTAGCAAACTCTAACTGAAACACATCGTACTGTATAGGCCACGAACAACATTTTTTGCCCTTTTTCAACAAGAATAGCAATGGTCATATAGTGATTTAGGACGTCTGTGTCTTCACAACATTCACATTAGTTGTCTCTCTCTCTCTATCATGGGTCTATATGTGGTGATGGTATATCACACTGTATTGGCTACAAATATTGATTGAATGTTGAAGCCCACATAGCATTGGCTTTTTGTAAACACACCATTCAAAGGTGGCCCTCCTCCCCAGCTCAACACGTGGCCTCTCTATTTTCTGTGTGTGTGTGTGTGTGTGTGTAGCGCACACTGTTCTTCACACAGTTCTTTATATTATACACCCATGACACACACAGAGCAGAGATGGCGGCAGCAATGCTAAATTGGTCGCTACATTTTTATAGTCCCTCAGACACTGCGTGCTATAATTGGCTCGGGGATACACACCCACTGCCCATAGGTTGCAGCCCAGAAATGTCCTGATCCCAGCAAAATAAGAAGAAAATAAGAAAATATTGGCAGAGGGCGGGGCCTCTGCAGATATATACACTGCCACACTCCCCTAGTGATTAGTAAGTGATTAAAAGGGATTATCTGTGCATGAGTCTATACAATGTTTTATACATAAATCTTGGAAAGTATACCTTTAAGATGTCTGTGCTTTCACAACATAGAGTTGAAGAGCACTTATTCCCACTTAACTACCTTTGAAGCCACTGTAATTATAGTTACTAACTAACACAGAGATATTCATCAATCAAATTATAGTACATCATCAGACAGAACCAGAATTTTGACTTTTTTGGTTCTGACTGACCAGGTAAGTTTACACACATAGGCACACCACATTTATACTTGCACACACTCATTCACACAAACCACAGCTCAGTGTGACTTATCCTGTAGCAAGGCTCTCTTTCATCTCCTCTAGAGGACTGGAAACTGTGTGTGTGTGTGTGTGTGTGCGTGTGTGTGATGGAGAGAGAGAACGATAGGTGGGGATTGCACTGATCATAAACAACAGCAGCAGGGAAACAAATGGGTGGTCCACCAACAGCTTCATCCCTGTGCCCAATCGATGATGCATGATAACGCACCAGCGAGGTCCCGGGGGAGACGAATGGAGTCCCACATCTGCAAAGCCGCTGTCAAACATACCGGCAGCAGAGCAGCATGCTGTTTTGCATTTGGGGGATGGGATGATGTTGCAATTAATTTAAAAGCTCAGATGTGTATGAACTGCAGAGTGTGGGCAGGTTGTAC
This sequence comes from Lates japonicus, assembly GCA_033238685.1. Lineage (NCBI taxonomy): Eukaryota > Metazoa > Chordata > Actinopteri > Centropomidae > Lates > Lates japonicus. The sequence continues at coordinate 172,509 of BRZM01001952.1, forward strand.
AGTAGAGAAGTGTGGTAAACACACATAGGTTTTTGAATATTTTTGAAATCCCATTGACAGTTTTTATCTAACACTTTCAAAACAGCTGGGCTCTTTGTTGGTTCATTTCCTTTGTACCTTTTCAATGCACACTACTTTGGGGAATTAAGCAGCAGAAAACATATTTTCCCAAGGGAATAATGAAGTCCCCATGTGAGCTAGTCAGTAACAAATATGTCACCTTGTTTTGTGCTTCTGCCTCAGGGTAGTCAGTGCATGTTAGAATACTGGATGCAGCAGGAAATGCAGAATCTCAGTGTCCACTGAATGCATAATTTCTCAAAATGTAATTTCAGTTTTGACTTAATTCATGTTTCTTATACATGTAGTACATGGCTTGATTTATGTCATTTAGAAATTGCACAAGCATAGTGATAGTGACTGACTGCATTCATGTGTGAGTAGGAGGGAGGTGGTATGAGCATGGATTTGTTGATTTTATCTGTCAACCCACCTGATCATGAATGTTGTTGATGTTGCTATAATCACAGTGCATAATTAGAAATCACTGTTACTGCTACATCACCCAGATGTATCCATGCACCTCTTGAATAATATTTTGAGACCAGATACAGACTGAAAATCACATGATATATCATTAATGGTCTCTTGCTTCCTTAGTTAGATGTGACCATTATGTATCAGTATAACAAAACTTCTGAAAGAACCAATCAATAGAAATTCGGTGACCATGAAATGACTGGGTGCTTGTAGTGTGAACAGTGGCACCCACAGCTACATTTTACCTTAAAGGTATACTATGCAGGATTTGTGGGCTGTAAACACTGCCAGATGTTGTATGTGCTTCTTTAAGGCCTCTCTGTTTTGTGCGTGTGTAGCTCAGCGCCACCCATGGTCAAACAGATACACAGACCTGCAACTCTTCATACATCCACGACACAGACAGAACTTGTCAATACATTTTTATAGGGTTCCTCACACCCTGTGAGCTGCGGCTGCACACCCACTGCCCAAAGGCTGCAGCCCAGAAATGTCTCAAACACAACAAAATAAGAAGAAAATGATCAAATAAAGGCAGAGGGCAGGGTCTCTGCAGATAAATAGAATACCACACACCTCTACTAGGTCATAGGTGATGATTTAGAGTGATTATTTTTGTATCAGTCTATCCATTATTCTCCTGCATAGTATACCTTTAAGATTCAAAAATGCTTAGGCTGGCCCAGTTCTAATAAAATGTGTATCAGTGAAGTCAATCTATATGGTACAAAGAGAATGGCTGAGTATTTCCACCTTGGAACTGCAGTGTACCAATTAAAGTCTTAAAAACACAGATTGAGACAGTCTGGGCTTCATACATCACATACCTAAGGAACCAATCCCATCAACTTGCAGGGTGAGGCAAAAGAAACCTGAAACCTCCAGCACAGAGTGGAATTATCAGTGAGAACAAGAGTTTGCATTAGTACAACCATTAATGCTGTGTCAGCCACTGCCAGTTACAAGCCAACAAGCTAACAAATAACATAAATAAAAGATGCTAACTTCAATTACCATTCTGATACGTCTGCTAGTCTCCGACAGAATCCACATCTAAGTCTGGGTTTGACTGATCCTCAAAAAAGTATGGCTGAATCTCTCCAGTGTTTTTTCTAATGTGTGCCATTTTGATGTAGACTGCTCTTTCACCAGTCAACAAAGCGCAAGCAGTCCTGAATAATGTCTGCAGGAATTTTTTCAATCTGCATACAGCCCTGATATAGCCATGACAACATTACCAAATAGGGTAGGGCAGCCTGTAGCCTGGGAAGTCCACAAAATACTCACCGCACCACTCACTGCTGCTGTTTAGGCTCTTTGCTATGAGCATGGTTAAAAACTTGAAGGAGACTAAAATAAGTTTATCAACTCAGATGTTCTGGCCCTGCGATCTGTCCTGGATGTACACCGCCTCTCGCCCAGTGTCGGCTGGGACTGGCTCCAGCCCCCTGTGACCCTTAAGGATAAGTGGTATAGATAATGGATGAATGAATGAACTCAAATGTTCTCCTAATTTGACTATGGTGACTGGACAGTAAGATAACTATGTTTAGAGAGACGACCTGAAGCAATAAAACATGAGAGAGACATCCCCGCTAGTAATTATGCCTTTGTGGATGACACCAAGAAAGTGTAAAAAAAGAAATGGACACAGTTATAGCTGACATTTAAACTCACAACTTTTGTCACTGTGACAATTCAGTGTTAATGGATAAAGTTAATGTTCTTCCGATGCAGTCTGTGCCCACATCAGAAAGATATAATAAGAAAGCAAAAAGACTGCTAATTACATAACTCACTCAAGGTTGTAGCAACAATTAAGAACAGAGATAATGTCCTATGGGAGTTTAGTGGTTACAGTTAACTTGGAAGAATATACATTCTACTGGTATGGTTAGTTAACTTTTAATTAAGAATCCAGTATTTTTAGGTTCCATATGTTAAATATTTAAACTAGTTTTAGGCGTTAAAATAAAGAAGCAAATGTGCAACATGGAAAGGGCTCTGAAACAGCATTTAGACATTCACTTTGGAACATAAAATAGTAACAATTTATTTCACTTAGTAATTTTCTAGTACATTTCCTGGAAAGAACCATGTAATCTGGCACTAATTAAAGGGAAAAAGAGACAAAGTTCTCAGATGGTAATTTTAGCTAGAGTTTAGTTAGTTGATTTCCAGATGAATTTACTTGAAAGAGCTGCTTCATTTAAATTAAATGCTCAGTAAATATGACTGAACAGCTAACTGAATTTTTTAAAAATCTTAAAATCTGAATAACTGAGCTGTTACAGGCTATCTTTCTAGTGTCAGGGGGTAAGTTTGAATAATGACCTCTGGATTTCTAAAATCTTTTGACCTCATTCATTCGCACAACTGAGTAGCAACAGCTTAGTGCATTATGGGTTAGGATAATTGCAACATATCTTTGATCGTGGCAGAAATCATCTTTTGAGTAATGTAAACTGGGTCTAACCGTGGGGCCCAGTTGAGCTTTTTCTGACATGAGCAGAAAGTTGAAATATTCCAATCAAACACCACCCTGAAATTCTGTTTGAACAGGAAAAGAAACAAACCTGGAAGAAAAATTGCAAAATCTCTTTTGCTGCCAGCTTGGAGACTGAAAAACGATCCCCTCAGCTGACAGGCTGATAAGAGCAGAAACTGTGAGGCGAGGTCACCTTCAAATAAACTAAGCTGTGTTAGATCATTCATCACAGAATAAGATAGATGGGAAAGTGAGACCTCGACATTGGGAAGCATGGGACACGGCTGAGAAAACAGATGAGCGTTCTAACACAGCTAGAGCTCTTGGCTAAAACCAAACAAACGGGTGGGGGTGAAGCCGAGATGTCAGATGACAGATCACATTCAGCTGAGGTGACATGGACTTTGATTATTTTTGCTGAAGCATTCATTCGTAGTTCAGTAATTATTAACCCAGAGGGACACAAGATGCTGAATAACCTGAATTAATTTTTAAAAAATCACCTAAATAAATAAAGTAGAAGGGAAACGTTTGCCATTGGGAAAAATGAGAGATTAAGCTGTTTTTCCTTAATACCAAGGCTGCAAAAGAATAAAATACATACTTCAAAGCCTGGATTTCTGATAAGAGGATGCAGAATGGTACTGTGTGCACAAGGCAGACTGTCTGTTCTCATTTTGTTTGATTTCAAGGCAGAATGTACATATGGTTCCACTGTCATGTTTCATTTGTTGCCCAACTTTGAACCCTGCATACTTAAAACTTATATTAACTTAAATCAAATGCGTCCATAAGTCCCTTCTTCATTGGTTTTGTTCAGATGTTTTCAAAGTGAGGCATGTTCCCCCCCGGGGAGCATGGGAGAGTTGAAGGGGAAGCACTGGGTGTGCAATAAGGATTCCCAAATCAGAAGTTTTCAGATAATGAGCAATGTTCACATACAGCACGACGTGAATATAGCACACGAAAATCTGAGATACTTGCCCGCAAATATACAGAAGCTAAAGCTCCACCACGGCCGGTTGCGGACATATTTTTTAGGATGTTTGTGGGACAGTTTGAGGTCCTGTTGGGGATGCGACCACCGCATCTGAGGAGGCAGAGGACCAACTACCTTTGACCCAGAGAAGCCTCTGGCAGCCTGTGTGATTATGATGCCTTCATTTACGGTGGGAAAGCTCAGAAAAACTTGAAAAAAAATTTGATCGCTTAATTGCGCCTCAGTGTGAAAAGGCCTTTATACAGATACTTTGCTTATGTATCTATTCTAACCTAACTCCTCATTCAGTTTTGATATTTTCAATACATGCATCCAAGAGCACTTCCGGTGTAGCAGTTCTTGCTGCATGTGTTTAACCTTAAGATGCGTTTGGGAAACAGGGCCTTGGCAGTTTGGCATGGTGATGCCATACATTCCTCACACACACACTGAGGTACACTCTTACAACACTGAAGTGAGGTAAGAACTTAAACTACTGGAGGCTAGGAAAAACTAAATTTTAGTTTTAGTTTTTTTGTTGCTCCTAAAAGTCTGAATATCTTGGCTAAATTGCTTGAATTTTAACTCCAATTTTAACTTTTTGGGATGCAATACTATATCTGGAGTGTTCTTTAATCCTGAATCAAGCTTTTCAAATTGTCACACAGACGTGACTCTGGATTTCACTTCAGTATAGTTCAAGTTTTGTTTGAGCCAGACTCTAGTGAGCAGTTTTGCTGGAACTAAGATAACAGTGTAAAGATAAGCAGTGTGTAGTGCTCAAGTGTAATCTGAACAAACACGTCTCAAAACTAAAAGGCCAATACTGCACTGCACATTTCAAAATCTTTTTAGGAAAGTTTCTTATCATTTTTTCTGGACTCTTTAGCATACACTAGGTGATTTTCAGCAGTGATTTCTGCTCAGCCTCTGTAAGTTTCATTTTGTTCTCCTATATTCTTTGTCAGTGAAGAAGTGTTTGGACTTCATTACAGTTGCAGCAAGGTCTCCACAGATCATTTTAGCCCTGAGCGCTAGCAGCGGATGCTAGGGAAATGTTAATTACCTTGCCAGCCATTCAACATTCATACACTCCTCACACACGCATACACAGACACACACACACAGGGCTGGTGTCTATGCCTCTGTACTTTCTCCTTCTTGCTCTGAGTGTAGATCTTGGAGGGAGTGATATACCAACAAGACAGCATAGCTCATCCCACAGGCACAAAATGTTCTAGAAACTTCCACAGTCTCTCATTATGCCTTCTATTAGTGGAATGTGGCGATGTTCAGATGATAAAATAGAAGCAACATAAATTGTATCATTATGAGATGTTAGTTAAGCCTAAACTGGCACTCTTGCCAGCATTAGCATTTTCTGGTAAAATGATGGCACTAATTGCACACCACTATAAATGCTACTCCTAAGGCTGCTGATGTCTACATGATGGCTTGTTCATTAGTAATAATTACACTAACTTTTTAGATCAATTATTGCTGTTAAAATGCCACAGTATCATCATTAAAGGGGCATCCTACCAATTTTAGACATAAAGATTAGTATACGAGTCATGGACTGTAATACTTAGCCTCATCAGAGGACGTGTCGTCTGTAGCTTCGTTGAGTCCAGGAAAATAACCCCGATCATGTCAGCAGGCTTATTTTGGTATGGACTGGAGACTTCAAATTTCTGTCACAAAGCCTGTGTTTAAAACACTGGGACACTGAGTTTGGAGACATGGGTGTTTACAAAGCAGGGTGGGTCTGATGAAAAGATGCAGCTGGATATTTGAAATGGAGGAGCTACAGTTTTCTTTAGCTTGATGCATAGTAGGGACTAAAAGTCAGGTCATGTTGATGTTTCCCCCACTGTTGTAGAAGAACCATGGAGTGATTAGACACATTTTTCTCTGCTTCACAGTTTGCTTATGGTACTTTTGTAACTCAGTTACAAAACGGCACTAACACTGTCAAGTCATTTAGCGAATGTTCAGAGCACTACAGAATGAAAGAAAGGAAAGCAAGTCTGACCTATATCACTGATTTGAGATATAAGACACTAATAATTCATCATTTTGAGTTACCACTAACACGTGTAGTTTCATGCAATGGTAATCTTTTCTCATGTCCTTGGACCAGCTGTGAGTATGTGTACAGTTCACACAGTTATCACATTCAGTGAGGCTGACAGAATACTTAAAATCTGGAACTTGGAAAGAATCGGCAAAGCAATGACTTTGTCTCAGCCCTAATCTTATGTATGCATTATAAAACAATTTCAAGTTAGTAGGGGGCTTGGGCAAGTCAGTTATTTGTGTGTCACAGCATAATCAAACAGAGTTTTGAGGGTGCCTTGCTTCCTAAGTTTGATGCATTGTATTTATGCCTTGAAGTTTTCTTTTGAGGTTTTAGCATTCTTGAGCAGGAGCTCAAGAACCACTGAACTCTAAACACACTGATTACAGTAACCAGCAACATGGATGGAGATGTAGTAATCCATGGTTTCTTTGAATCTGAATCTGAAACGACTGCTGTTTAAAACTGATTTTCAATACCCAACCCCAATGACCAGCCTGGGAAAGTTGTCACAAAGGAGAGAACTTAACCCTCTAAAAACTGAAAATGGAGAACAGCAGCTGTTGTGCTGAACACTATCGCCTCTGGATCAAAGCACAGTGGTAAAGCACACAATGATGGCTCTTGTTATATGCTTTCATCTTTGGACACTAGAACCGCTGAAACCAGGTGGATAGATTTCTTTTAAGGTTAGCATCTTTTAAGAAACTCTGAGGTGCACATGTGTGTTGCACATTATGGTTGCTCATGTTTTTGTATGTATGTGCAAAATGCAGCTGCCACGTTCAAATCCAGGTTGTCTGCAGTTTCGTAATATAACACTACTGTACTATGCATTTTAACCTGCAGTGTTGTTTTCTCCTGTTTGCCAGCAAGAACCTGCTGTGCCTTTGTGAAGCACACAGCTCGTTAGCCAATGGTACGTAGCACTTGGGTAGCGTGGTGAAGACTAATGAGGTACATTAACAGCACTTGAAACTTCACAATGTTACACTTAAATCGCCTATTACAGAGCTTCTGAACTACATTTTCCCTAAACTGCTTGAAAATATTACATACAGTATTACATACTGTATATTACATACAGTATACCTCAAACAGTATAAGGACTACAGTACACCACATACTATACTGTTTATTATTGTAGTCTCTACACCTACATGGACTTACTAAGAGTCTTTGAGGTTTGAAGACGATTCTGTTGTTGTGTTAACAGATTTAGCTCATGCATAAGTCAATATACGTATTAAATGGGTCATCACATTCCTGTTATATTAACTGACAACATCCATTATCTATACTGTGTATCAGTTAAGGATTTTAAGGAGGGGCCTATCCCAGCTGACACTGGGCGAGAGGTGGGGTACACCCTGGACAGATCGCCAACTCCACACAGAAAAGCCCTGGATGAACTGGGGCTCGAACTCAGAAACCCAGAAAATTTGATTGGGTGTCATCTTAAAATCTGCAAAGTAGTGAAGGACTTAACGGCAATTTATTTTTTAATATAAGTTCCATAAAAGTTAACGTAAGTTTCCTTTCAACATTTGGGATAAGTCAGGATTTGTTCATACTGCAGATACGGACATGGACTTGCATGTGAACAGCGGGGACACACATGCTTTTATACATCACAAATACCAATTCTCCCTGTCTTAGCCCCACTGAAATTAAGTATTGGTGTGTATGTGCAGGTGGTGTGTGTAGCACATCACATATGACCTGTCTTTGTCATCGCCTAATTCTCTCAAGTTGTCCTTTAACCTCAAGCAAGAAATATGGCTTCCCCTGATCCCTGCTCTTTATTGAGGCCAAACCAATAGCTAGATGCTCACCGTCAGATGCAGTCACTCACAAACCGTTAGGGTGTCACTCACCTCTGGGGAATTTGCCACACAAGTACAGCAGTGACCACATCCTCATAAGTCATCTCCTTCCCTGTAATTCTGTTACACGGAAATGTTGGATTTATTGCTGCTGTGTGTCTGATAAGAAATTAATGAGGGTGATAAAGCAACTGTAAGCCTCCATACTTCCTTAGCGATCAAAGGGGCATTAGATGACTGCTCTGATGAGTCAGAAGGAGCCTTCATCCTCACTGTGCAGCACACTCAGCGTTTCAATGTATCTGTCAGCCATCCTTGTCTATTATGGGGGGGAATTTGTCTCATTAAAACAGTTCTGTGGAGGAGCCAGCGCTGATAACAAAAGACACACACGCACGCACACACGCACACACACCCGTCCTTGTACTGTATTTTTTAAAGTAATATATATTATATTCTAATTTAGGATAAGGTGTTAGTCATGGTTCCTCTCACATAAAACAAAAACCTGCCTGGTTCAGTATCATTTTTCTTACACATGTGATATCATACGACCATTAATATTCTTCTTGGTGCAGATTTTGCAGGAGAGAAACACGTTTCGACAATGTGGCAACCAGTCCTCTGTTCCCCGTGATGTGTGGTGCAGTGTTGGTGGTGGGTGTAGATGCCTGCTGTCCACATGTTTTATGACTCCAGCTGACAGTAACCGTAAACACATGCTGCTGCTGTTTTTATGGAGTCTGAGACAGACAGACAGACTGATGCTAGTTTAAATAACAACCAGTTTCTTGCCTTTAGCTTTAGTTTAACTTCTCATTACCTTCTCAGTTGTCTTGAGTTTGTGAATAACTGCTAGCTGACAATGACATGGAATATCTCATATATATGCTGCTGCACGATGAGTTCTTCCCACAGAAATGTTCTCACAACACACTGTAAATTAAAAACATATAACTTTGTTACTTTTAAAGTCTTTGTCTTAAAAAGCTGGGCACTGCAGTTTTCAGCAAACGTTACTCAAACAGTAATAACAAGTGCATTTATTGGGGATTATTTCCAGCAACAGATCAATACACATTTTGTGTGCAAGTATTTCTGGCAGCAGGACGGTGTGTGTGGGACTGAGTCAGAATAAACTACAGAGTGTGTGTTCACGGCAATGAGGGAACACGTCACCCAGTGCAATGCTGTGGCTCACTGCTATGTTTTAAATAGTTTTTGAACAACACAGAGGAATAAGATATATCAGGTTTTATGTACACACACACAATAACTGTTAAAGTGTGTTCAGACAGAATGTGAGGCGAATATTATACGTGGCCCCACTGCTTCAAAAAACAGAAGGATGTGATTGGGCTCAAAAGATGTAGAAGTCAGGTAGCCCAGGACAGCGCTAGCTTAGGTGAAGACCCATCTGATGAGTGGAGAATGTTTCAACTGGAACTTAATTTATCCTGGAGCTTTATGAATCTAGAGCTACGTCAATGTACAGAGAATTGAGGAAGTTCATGGGGAGCTTTGAGATTGCATCTGAGACTGAGTTGCGTGTAGGTTGTTAGCTAGCCTTAGCTTAAAACAGTACAGATACATTTCAGCAACAGCTCAAGGCAAAAAAATGGCTTCTGTGCAGAGGTAAGAAAGTAGGCAGGGTTTGAACTTGTCTCTCAAGTGCTCTTTTTTCATTGACACTCAACTACTTCTGTCACTTTTCTGTCATCTTTCCAGAATCTTTTCACACTGTAATTGTGAACAGCCCTGAACACTTTGGTTTAACACTGAAGTGTAAACAATTATTACAGTAAATGTCAACAACAAAAATATGGTTAATTATTCACTAAATGTCCTTATAGTTGCCAAAGATGTGCATGAATATAACAGACAGGTAGGTCCTAAAACTAGTCAATGTACTGGTGCATCTGTTTAATCCAGCCCCTGGCTACACTGCTGTTCTCTCCATCTATCTCCTGCTCTTCATCCTCTCTCTGTGCACCGTCCTGATTCTGATCACGATTACGTTTGACAAAAGCAAAGACGAAAGAGTGGACAAGCTACTTCTTTATTAAATTACCAGGCTCGGCTCCACTCAGCCCATTTTACTTCATGGTGGGCTGTGGTGAAATATCGATCTGAGCGAGGCCTCAGATGACCGCTGCACAGATAACAGTAACTAAATGATGGATCTTTCAATAAGTTCCCTGAAGAAGGCCTTTAAAACAGATCTCTGCTGTGTTCCAGCCAGAACTAACGGCCTTGGGGATGTTAACTCTTATCTATGATGTATCAAGCTGTATTCGTGACTGCTAGCAAAGCGCTATAGCCTGTGTTCCAACGCCCTAGGGTTATATTCTTGCCGACTGTTTAGGCTGCAGACGGGTTCCTCAGATCTACCTTTTTCCTCCCTCCTCTTCCTCCTCCCTCCTCCCCCTCTCTACCTGTCAAACAGCAAGCTCCTGCAAGCTTACAGCTAACACAAACGCCTGCTTGGTATTGATGGATACAAGAAACTGGCTGAGTAAATTCAAAACGTTCGAGTATGCACACACACACACCAGACTGTTAACAGAGGGTGCAGCCAGAGCAGTGGAGCGGGTTAACAATTTTACTTCCCAATTAGCCCACTCAGCAGAGGAAATGGCTCTAACTGGCCTTCTGTTTCCTTTCTTCTGTGTGTGTGTGTGTGTGCATCCCTATACAAGTATGCGTGTGTGTCGGCTCTCTCTGATCTCATTCTAAAGAGTTCAGCACTGCTGTCTAACAGCTGCCCACTGGCCAGTGGCTGTCACATGTTTCCTTCACTTCCTGTTAATGTAAAAGCTCTTCAGAAAACTAAAGCAGGTCCTGGATCAGGGGTTGGATGTCTATGTATAGCCTGTGACACACACAGTCACACAGTTCTCTTGTAATTAGTTAAGCAGAAGTTTTTTAGTTACTCATTTCAATGCAGTTAATTATATTTTCTTGTTAAAAATGCCTCCGGAACTTATATTTTACATTAACATTTTTCTGTTTAACATTTACTTTGTAATGTCTCATCCCCAACCCCAATCAGATGTTCCCAGAAAGTACTGCTGCAGTTATTAAACCAGCTAGTTCCTATCAGCTTTTCAAGGCAATAATGCTTTTAATTTTTTCACCTACCATGGCAGGAAAAGAAGGTGTAATCACTAAGCCTAATCAGTGTCACTGACTGATGTCCCAGTAAATAAAGTCGACGAATAACACATCCCTGAAAAGCACTCTCAAACACACCTAAATGGAATGCTGCTCTTAATTTGATTCAGTAAGCCTGTTCCTGTTCACCATTATTGTACTAACTGTGGTAGTATGCTGGTGGTACACTAGTATACAGCTTCCATCATGAGAGCAAACAATTTTTGTTTTCCACTTTTAAACACAGAAGACAGACCCATTGCTTTGTTAAAAGTGCTTGAAATCTCAGCACCTGTTGAAATTAACAGTGGTCTGAAGTGGCGCGGTGTGAGTACCTTAATGACGCTGAGAGCCTCTGGTACAACATCATCAGCAGTTCGTCAGTCTTATCGTCTCCCTCTGAGGGTACTTGTCTAACCTGAGACTGTTGAAGTTAAATGATGTACATGGTGCAATTCCACTGCTGCTGTGTTTGCAGGATAAGCTGGATACCACCAGCATACTTTTAAATAACATCGCGAGGCCACGTTGTGGTACACAATGAAAGGAAGGAATAGAATTTTTACATTTCCCTGAGGTTCTCCAATTTAGAATGGTCACCAAATAGATGGACCTCACAGCAAGGAAGGCCCTGGGTTTCAAACCACCACCAGCTGGCTGTGCTGGGTTACATATTGGATCCACAGTCCAAGACTTGTGGGTAAGGTTAACTGGCATCTCTAAATTGCCCATAAGTGTGATAAATTTATGCTCTGCTTGACCATATGGGTACAGCACATGACTATTATTTTAAGACTGACTAAAATTGTGGACCAATCTTTAATATTTAATGTCATAACAAAGTACCCGTCTCTTGCTAATTTAGCTAGTTATACCAGGGTCTCCTGCAGGGCTTATTATGTAGAAGATACTAAGAAGCTCAGATCCGTTTCAAATCAGATGCTGATGTGCTGAACCCACAAACCCAGCAGATGAACTTGTACTATCAAGGCCTGTGATGACAGGGCTTTACCAGAAAATTTTCGTTCTGAAACCCTGTATGCTCAATCCACCTGCCCGGAGACTGGTATACCATATAGACCTTTTTATATATCCATCACCTATCAGTCAACTTCTTCACACCTGCTGCTTCACCTCGATAACAAATTAAAACCCATGAAGCTAATAAGCTGAGCTTATACACCACAAATCAATATAAGCCACATCTCATGTAGCATCAAACCTGAAGGAATGAGTTCCATCTGGTTGGTATATCCATGAAAATACAGCTACTCTTCTGCAAACACCAACTGTGCACTCTCTTCCCAGACTGTCACAGCAACCTCTTAACTTCAATTCACGACTGCAACAAGGAACTTGATGTGAAAGTTTGACTGAAGGGGAGTCATTGAGGAACCTATTAATTCAATTCAGAGTACAAATTAATGGTCGAGGGAACAAATCACTACTTTGTACACACTAATTATCAGAAATTGTACCATGATACCTAGAAATTAAACACAGTTTCAAATTCTGTATTGTCTCAGCTGAGATGAAAAACTAAATAAAGTGGTGTAAAATTAATGAAAACTCGGTGCTGATTAACTAGTTGCTATTTAACAGATTGTTGGTGTGTCTGCACCTAATATGATGAATATATTTATATTTCCTGGCGTGGCTCATACTACCTGTCTGATCTTGCATGCCTGTTTATCTGAGTAAAACTCCCGAACCAGACTGATATTACCAACTCCACCGCAGAGAGCCAAGAATAAACGAATCTTCGCAGCAGTTTTGTTTCTGATGACTCTATCGCCCTCTCTTCTTCCTCTCTTCCCTATGGGTATTCTCCTCTTGAGGGATCCCAGCACGCCCCTGTGCTGTCTGTGTGATGTTCTCTCAGCCCCCCAGCTCAATCTTCCTGTCCTGCAACACCACCAAGTAAGGCCCAGGTAGAAGGAGTACAAGTGAGTGGATTGTCTGGGAAAGGACAGTGAGAGCAGCGATAGTCTGCCACGCCACACTCTGAGACAGCTACCAAAACAAAAAATGAGATGGTTTGTGTTATCACAGAGACCAAAGAAAATGCTATTTCACGCTGCTGAGGTGGGTTTTATAGGATAGTGTCAGACCCTAACTTTCTGGTGGTTTAGCACATTAAGGCATAGTAATAACAGTGAAAAGTAGTTCCATTAATCACGCCTCCCAAAGCCGCCAAACAATAAAAAAAAACACCACGCTGGGCCCTTTTTCGCGAAAGATCCGGGAACTGTGTCCGTGCAGAAACTACATGTGCAATTTAAAGTTCCAACGCATTTCATGCTTGTTTGTCACTTCACTACCGAAGAGCGAAGGCAAATTAGGAGAAAGCCATCGGTACATATCGCGACTGGTTGTAAGATACTTGAAGATTTTGCATGTTCAGCTTCAGCTTCAACTCAAAGTTTACAACCCATTAAAGTAAGACTTTCTCAAGATGAGAACCAAATCAGGAGCTAAGTCAGTAAAAGCGAGAGGAAAACCTAAGTTCTTTGAAAAGTAAAAAAACCAATTCATTCCATTGCAGTGAGATGGGGCTACAGTCGCGAACAAATCAATCAGTCAACAAATGCTCACCCTTCTACCACCATAGCTGCCAATCGAGCAGGAGTTCAGTGGCAGAAGATACAAATTCAAATTGCAGAAGAAAGTATGCAAAGAAATTACCATAGCCAATGTTCATTTCAGATGTTTCGAAGAGAAATCAAGCAATTATAACAAAACAACACATTTAGTTAGTGCAGCTGTTTTTGTACATATGCCTTAAATCATTGTGTATTGATGTATACTGTCTCATTCTTCCAGTGACCCATTAATTCTCGAAGACTCTGTCTCAAAGACTTGGGACCATCCTGTGATACTATAGGTAGTGTTTAAGGGGTACATCCTTTATATAGTTTATATCAATGCAATACATTCCTGTCAGTGATTTACACTATTCAACTTGTCAAGATTTGATGGCGTTACACAACAAAGGCATGATACTGAGGCGGGAATGAAGACTACTAGCACTGCAAATATGGTTTGAAACCTTTAATTTAAATATATTACATGTTTGGTTGGTTTATCAGCTTTTCTTTCTTTTCTTCCTCTATCTAGGCAAAATTAAATCATGGGATTCCAATGCTGGTGATATTTATCTCCTTATAAAATCCCCATGATGTATTTTTGAAGCCGGGGTGATCTTTGATCACATATTCATCATTGCCGTTTTCAGCAGGGTGGATGAAACTACGCTAATAAAGTGACAACTACAAATCTAAGTCCAGTTACGCCAATTTGCAAATCCTGAGCCCCAATAACATTCCATAAAACACAAGCAGCAGCTCTGCTGCGGTCCCTCAGGCCTCCTTCATCTTACACAACAGGTTGCTGATAATGTCGATATGAAATAATCGGTAGCAGGTGTGAGTGAGTGTGAGAGAGAGAGGTAAAACCTAATGGTCAATTCAGGTCAGTTTTGTGCAGGAAGCACATTGAGGTGAAGGCTGATGGCTTTTGACGTAAGAACTGGGAGCTCCTGCACTTTTGCCAAATTTTAAAACAAAAGATGTCTATTGTCTAAGATAAAAAACCTTTAACATGTTGCAAATCTGAAAGCTGTTAATAAACATATGCTTAAAGGCATTTAAACTAAAGAAGTTAAGTGTTGGGTTTGTATTATTCAAAATTTTGGCGTAATATTTTCACTTTTACCAAATGAATATTCGGCTCCAAATATCAGTTATCGGCCTCCTTGACTACTAATAATCGGTATCGGCCTAGAAAAACCATATCGGTCTATCTCTAATCCTGAGTTAGCGCTAAGATAAGCTAACCGTCTGCTGGCCTGAAGCCTTATATATGATGGACAGTTAAAGAGTGGTATCAGTGTTCTCAAAAATGCAGCCTTACTTTCAAAACTACTTTGTACTCCACACTTTACAATTTCAGTTTGACATTCACTAAAAGACCACTGAAGATGTCCTCTTACTGTCAAAATCCAGATACAGGAGAGTTCTGAGTCAAACAAAATGTTAAAACATTTTAATTGCGCTTTCGATTATTACCATGCACTCATGCTCATTTAAGCTTTACAAGCTTACAGGGTATTTTTTCTTTTTGCCTCTCAGGCACCATACAAGCTATCCTACCTTCTTGGTAGATGTTATCAAGTCTGTATTACTTGTGGGGAGAGACTGCAGAAACTTCTCAGGACTGAAAGTCCACCAGCAAAAATAATGAACAATATCTTCTAGATTATCTCTAAAAGACACCAGTGTAATCACCCATCCATCCATCCATTATTTATATTTGCTTATCCATGAGATTATGATTACAGCTGGGCAATCCCAGCTGACATTGGGTAAAGAGGCGGGTACCCTGGACAAATTGCAGTCTGTCACAGGACCTGAGAGATGATCACTCACACTCACACTAAAGAGGCAAATTGAGAGTCACCAGTGCTTCTTAACCCACATGTCTTTGGACACCTTGTGGGAGGAAGGCAGAGACAACCCCACACAGGCACAGGGGACTGGACAGAGCTGGGGTTTGAACCCAGAACCTCTTCTTGCTGTGAGGCGATAGTGCTAACCACAGCAACACCGTGCCACCTAAATGTAATCTGAGTATAGTCTTGCTCCCTCCTGAAGCCAAGCCCTACTGATCTAAACTCCCAAAGGAAAACTATTGCTTTAACAGGGCAACGTTTCACACACACACACACCACACACACACACACACATAGGGGTGTTACTTGAAAACTATACCTATTGTGCAGCTTTCACAGCATATACAAGGTGAAGATCAGCCATTATACAAGTTCTAGCTGAAATAGAGAGCAAAAGTTCTTTTTGAAACAAATATTTATCATAAATAGATGATTAGCGATGGTACATAAGCATGAAGGCAAAACAGGCACAAATTAGATATTTTATCCTTGTTTAATAGGCTACATAATATTTTTGAGCATTAGCAAGAGCTAATTCAATAATGTAATAACAATAAGCTAATGTTCCCTTTAAGCAAATCAGCTCCTTATTTAAACACCGGGTTATCAGACTGACAGAAAAGGTACCTGGCCTGAACTACAGAGTGTTACAAGTTACTCTCTCATTCACTTTAAAAGCGGTAATGACAGGAAGTCTCATCAATGACTCTAAGCTACACATTCATTAATACAACCACACAGAAGTCTACCCCAGGAGCATCTTCAAGAGATTTGATCCTCAATAATGAATAGCTTGCCCCTGTTTCAAAGTGGGCTGGTTTAATCTTGATCACACAGTCACGGTAGGAGTGCAGCTGTAGCCTGAGGCTAATTTGCAAACACTAACCTACCATCTAAACTGTAGTAGTACGTGTGCTTTACAAACAGCGATCCTCTGTGGAGCTGTGTTCGGATGTTGTGATGCTCTTCATCAGTTGTCCTATTTTTTGCAGTGACTGTCTTCATTTTGTGCTCTGATACAATTTGATACGACCACAACTCTCTTGTTAGAAGTGACCAATCATAGACAATAAGACTTTCCAGCAGCAGAAAGCAGAAGCATTGAAAATGTTTAATTCAATAATAGAACAATGGTGTAATTAACTGAACTGTCCATATAACAACATGGCTACGAAGGCTAGATCTGGAACCATGAATTATTTGCAGAGCAACAGGCACAGAACAGGAATAGCAGGTTTATTTTCCTTCAGGTGAATACTTCGCAAGTGTGATATCTTTTGAGTAAGCATGGGGGAGACTTGCTTTTGGGCAGTCGCAACCAGACAGACCCAGGTCAATGTATTGCCACCCTGTTGGCCAGCCAACTTCGACCATACAGGAATCATGCACAGTATGAAACTCAGGACCAAAAGACAACTAAGCTTCTCCACCGTGACCAAATCATCAGAGAACATTCTGTGTTTCCAATGTTCCTGATCATACAGTGAGAAAGTCATCAGAGAGAGATAAATCTACACACAGTGCAATCTTGGATTCATAAAACTGAGGACTGAAAAAAAGTCCATATACAGGAGCTACTGGGCCCCCTGGCTTACAGTCTAAAAATCCAAAATTCCATAGTTGATTTCAAACTTATTTGATTTATTTTCAAACTACTCCAAGCAAAGAGTTCATTACTAATAGCTGGTGATGGGCCACCTTTTGGTTATTAATGTCAACTTAAAAGATCGAACTAAAGCCACTCCCTAATGTACCGTTCCTGAGAACCTCCATGGAAGCAGTCTTATAAAATCTAATAACATCTGATATGTTGCTCATTATATACTCCATATATTCTAACACCTCACCGGGTCCTATATAAAACACCATCCAGTCAGCCCATCAGGTGGCCGCAATGCAGGCTCACCAAATCTGGATAATGAAGACTGGAAAAATGGATAATATGAAAAATATAGAATCATTACAATGCAGCAGTTAATTTTTGCAGTCTTCCTTATCTCTATTATCTTTAAAATTAAGGATGAGTTTAAAAGGCCTATGTGTAGTCAGATATTTTTACGTTAATCCACACATACGAGCTTCCAGAGAATTATGAATTATACATACAATATGTAATGTGTGCTAACCTTTTCACAGACTACATCTCAGTGTCACAGGCTCCCAAATGTTTCATATTTGTGAAAATACTATTTAAAACTGAAGTCATTACAGTTTAAAGGTTTACAACATATGAAAAAAAAAAATCAGCCACGATGCCGAGTTTTCCAACTTATTCAAGAATACAGTAGAAACAGGGTTCTTCCTTGTTTGCGCTGAACTGAGTTTCTAGCAGTATAACAAATGTGTTATTGAAAGTTTTGGAGGATGCATATAAAATGACTACTTCAGCCTGGCTGAGATGATTAGATTAGTATTTTACTGTGGCATTTTACTTGCATGTGTTTGTTTGTCCCGGAGTATCCAATACATGTGACACTTCACAAATGGAAGTATTCTGAATTCAGAAATGCTTGGGAAAGAGTCTCCTGCTTCCTTTCCTTCCTTCTTTGTTGCCTGCAAACATACAGGACCATTCTATGAGAGATACCACAGTTCATTGCTCCCAGTATTTAAAGGATGATGCACAAACTGAGCATCTCTCATAAAAGTTCAATTCAGTTACATACCTGCTTCCTGCCACTTCAATTTCATGGCATTTCCATTAAAAGCCATGAAAAGTTGTATTTTTCACCTATTCAGATTTTAGCCCAGATGTTTAAAGCCTTTTCGCCTAGGGACCTGTCAAGAGTCTTTCTGTAATTACCACTGCAGCCCTGAAAAATGTAAGAAACTTCATGTTCCATTATACATACAACACACATTTTCACATTTGTTTCTAGCATTAAAAGGAACAGTTTGGTCTTTTAGGTATATATCTAAAGTGGCCAAGGTGCTCAACTCACTAACCTGATAGAGTTTGCAAATTATTACCGAACAAGCAAATGAAAATATCTTGTTATTTTGACCATATGTCATATTTTGGAAAAATGCTTCTAATAGAAAAGAGATTTGCACAAAACTAAAATTGCCAGAACCACGCCAGATAACATCAATGACACTAATGATGATTTTTAAATGGCAAGTCTGACTACATAATGTAAGCCTGATTCGCTACAAGACAGATGTAGAGTTGTGGTAAAAAAAGGAGTGTGGGAATTGGAACAGTTACTCATGCTACTTGTGGCATTTTCATCGTGGAGGAGCATATCCTGGGGCGCCTCACAATGCTCCCTAAAAGATTAGTGTGACATTTTTTGCCTCCTCTTGCTAAATATGTATGCACGCACCACACACTCACCCCAGATTCTAACATTAGTGTGACAATGAACGGTTCAGGCTTACTTTCATTCAGAAAACCCTGTTTCTTATGTCAGTGTTCATTGCTGGTGCTGTTGGGTGGTTCCATTAAGAGTCTGGTCTACAGTATCCTCTTTTACTGTCCTCCTATCATTACTATAAAATGTTGATTAGTGCAACTTTTAAGTTGTCTTGAACTGGCCTACTTAACATATATATCCCTATTTTTAATTCATTTCCAGCGTTCTCTGCAGGTGGCTTTCATTTTAACTGTCATCCATCCTTTTCATGTCACTGGACAGACAGCTGCTCACCAACTATTTCAGTGCAATTAGAAAATAACAATGACACATAATTCAGCATGTCCATGCTCCCTTTTCAATTTATTAACTTTCACTAGCATAGTATAAACTTGGTGGAGTTACAAAAGAAAATGGGACAAAAATAAAGAAATATTCACGGTTTTACTCCTTCAATCTTCTCAAGCTACAATTCAATCTACAGTGGCAGCAGCCCTGAGTAACCAATCACAAATGTTTAAATTCTGAGTCAGTCTACTTACTCTCATGGCCTCTAAGACGTTTCATAACCAAATGTGACAGTGTAATTTCCTGGGAGAAAATGCATGTACCTGTCTGAGACGCAGATATTAAAGTGCAAGGGGTAAAGAGAGCGAGGAGGAGCGATGAAGAGGAGAGAAGCCAGAGGGCGGAGGGCGGATGACTAGAAAGGTAAGTAAGTGTGTTGAATTACAGGGTGAGCATTGAGAAGCCTCTCTGTCCTTACGCCATTCCTTTCTTCCTATTCACCCACCGTGCTCTTCTTTTCCACATCATCCAACGGCCCTCACCTCCCACCCCATCCCACCGCAGCCCCAGCCCATCCCACCTGGGGGTCCCGCCTGGGTGGCATCGCCGCGACTGCCGTCAGTGCTCAGGAGTGCTCCTGACATTTCCCAAGGCGGGCGTGAATGAGGATCATTTATCCTTCCATACTTAGCGCTGCGGCAGGGGAATGCAAAGGGTGGGGGTGGCGGAGAGGAGGGTGAAGAGAAAGGTGAAATGAAAGAGGCGAGCTGACGAGACAGGAGGCGGAGAAAGGAGGAGGAGACAGGGGAGAAGTAGAAAGGAAGAACAGACAAGGAAAAGAAATGAGGAAATAGGGAGAGGAAAAGAAAGGGAAGGATAAAAATTACATAGTTGACAGAGGATAAGAGAACAGGGACAGAGATAAATAGAATGAGGGGTTAAAGGAAAAATGAGGTGGGAAAGAGTTAGAAAATGAATCAGGAGAGAAGAGAGATGAGGAGAAAGGGAAAAGATAAAGGAAAGGAGGAAAGGGGAAATAGAAAGGGAAGGGAAAAGAGCAATAAAAGAGGGAAGGAGGATGTAGGGAGGAGAGAAGGAGCCAAAACAGATGAGAGGAGAAACTGAAACATTACAGGTGCTGAGCAGAGAGGGTACAATTACAGAAGAAGGTGATGAAAATTAAAGAGACTAAAGAAAGTCAAAGTGGAGAATGAAAAAGCAATACATTTGAAGGAAGAGCTAGCCAAGGAGGAGGATAGAAAGAGGTAGGTTTCAGGTTAAAGGACAAAAGGGGATGGGAAAAGGAAGGAAGGAAAGGAGGACAGATGCAAAAGATGAGGCCAGGCTGAGAGAAGGTGAAAGGGAAGAAAGGATATGGGATGATGAAAGCAGAGCAGGAAAAAGAGCTTAGCTTCCTAAAAAACATGAAAAGAGTGAGGGACATTGGAAAAGAAAAACAGATGAGAACAGGAGAGACAAGAGAAAAG
Source organism: Lates japonicus (assembly GCA_033238685.1). Classification (NCBI taxonomy): domain Eukaryota; kingdom Metazoa; phylum Chordata; class Actinopteri; family Centropomidae; genus Lates; species Lates japonicus. The sequence continues at coordinate 193,156 of BRZM01001952.1, forward strand.
AGCTAGAAGAGAACTGAAACAGGTACCAACACAACATACGTGAGGTTTATCATAAGTTTGGGCGCTTGACAAAATTCTGATTGCCTTGACCTTAATAGAGTCCTTACCCTACAAAGATGTCGCAAAGATCTACTAAGTATTTACATGACCAGCCTAGGCTCACCAAATGGCACAGAAACAACAGTTTCCTCCTCCCTCTTTACAGCTGTGGTGAGCAGAGAATCATCTACATTGAACCTTGAAATTATGACAACAGCGAAGACCAGGTTCCACTCCTGTGAGCCAGAACACAAACCTGTCGTCTGTAAGCTGTGATAGGTATTTACTGTTCTCCTTCCAAATAAGTTTGGCTAACTGAGTTGTTTTGTAACAACCTTTCTGATCCACATGACTACTTGTAAAACACACACACACACGCACACTGCCACCAAGCAGGGTTCCCAAATGTCAGCAAATAACTTGGTGAATACAATGTTAGTGATACTAAAGGACCATTTTATGAGGAACTGGACTTTTCCTTTACCGACAAACTCTCTGCCCTACTATCTGTGGCATCAACAAGGCTGCCTATTTCTTATATGCCAGTAGGTCAAGGAAGAAAGAGAATCTGCTTGAAGGCAGTATTCAATAACAGGCAGTTGTTTTGAAGGTTAAACAAACGTACGAACTGAAAAAAAACACAGCTGATATCAGCATTACACCCTTGATATCAATACAGCGTCAAACAATAAAGAGCTGAATCTACTTCTGACCTTCTTATTATCTTTTGCGATGAGGCTTTCATTGTTCCCAGAATTATCAGATAACTGGCCGAGAGGAGGTGGTGCCTTGAGTGCTTACCTTTAGCTCCACCCCTCTGAAAATCAGCGATCCTCTTTGAACACAGTTTACATCAAAACCGCATGACTCTCAATTAGGTTGCTTAATTCAACTTCAGGTCGACTGATCCTTCTTAAACAACAAAGGCGAATGTGAGCAAGTCAAAGCGTTGGTGGTGCCACACTTTCCTAGGTTCATCTGTCAATCCAAAAGGCGTGGGTGTGGGGTGGCCTTTTCGTCCTCCTGTTTCTGTCACTTAGAGTTCTGTGGTGACTGTACTGTTTCCTCGCACATAGTAATCTCTTGCAAACATTGGTTTTCTACTTGAGTGCAGCAGAATTTTTACATAATATTATACCTCATATTTGCAATTTCTCATAATGTGGTTTCCAAAGTAAATTGTGAAGTTTGGGTAAAAGGATATTTTCAATATGGAAGTAGACTGATGTATGAATATCAATTAACTTGGGAGTGATTGTATGTTTACTTACTCATAAAAACATTATTATCTGAATCCCTCGATGATAGATTTCTATGGTGTGTATCTCTTTCTTGGACCAGACTGAACACGCTATTTCTAACTGGTGTTAGCCATATATTGCTTATGGCCTTCCTTTTTTTGCACCACACGGTGTCGCTGCAAGATAATATTGATTTACGGACCAGCCATCTCCGGGAGGGCCTGCAGGGGGAGACAGACAAATTCAGCATAAATACTGGAATATAGATTGGGCATAAAACAAACACCGTAAAGAGCATTTAAATACAACTCACCATAGCATGGCAGCAGGCGGCATCAGCTCCTTCCCAACGGTCAAAGGCTTCTTAACCGTAGCAACCGCGATTTAGCAACGAAGTACAGTATTCTCAGTACGGCTCCACTTGTTGCTGTGGTGGCCTGAACACTTGCTTCTGTCTTCCTGTTCACGTTTCTGTCTTCAAGAACTTGGGTTCAGGCTTGTCTTTTAATGCAGGGTGCTTTTGTTGTCTCTGTGTGTCGGAAACAGTTTGAAGGCTTCATTGCCTCATTTGATAGCAATGTTGCCACATATTGTGTAGAGGCCTGGAGCACTTATCACCTGTCAGGGATAAAACCCCGTCCTTTTTAAAGTAGGACTCCTGCTATTTCCGCTTCAAATCGCTTTGTTTTCTTGACAGTCTGTTTTCTGTTGTTTCATCCATTGAGCCTTTTCCCCTTTCAAAGAAACTCTCACAGAAATTCCGTTTTAAAACTCATTTAACATGTAGGCTAGCTGGCTTAATTACGGTATAGCAGCCTTGACAGAGTCAATGACATCCGGAGGAACAGGCAGTGTGATGGGCGAGGTTTCCGATATTTTCAAAATAAAACACCCCGCATGCTCAATAGACCAATAAGATGAAATAATAAATTATATACTCTTTATCGGTCCGTGGTTGAGGGACCGGTGTGCTATAGCCTGTGAGCTGAGAGTTTGCAAAGGCCAATCAAACAACCCAGGCCCTTAAACAAATAAAAATACACATTGGTATGTGAAAATAAACATTATATAGGCGGCATTAATGTGAACAATTATAAACTATTATAAACCATTTTAATTTCTTTTTTCACATCATAAAAAATATAAGGTTATATCGGCTCAGCTACCATTTTATTTGAATTAGGAAACAGTCTTTCATTGGGTGTCCAGTGTTAAGAAGTTAGCAAGCTAGGCTCAGTTGCTAATGGAACAATGAGTTCACACAATTTTCAAAAAATCCATTTTGGATAAACTGATCATTTATTCCCTCTAAGGTTAGTGCTATCAGAACAGTTTTCTGTTGGTCAGTAATGCAAATTTATGTATCAAAGCTCACCAGTTGCCATAGATTCATGGATTCATAGCCCAATTCACACAATTCCATAGAAATAAATTCATTTTGCTCCAAGATTTTGTTATGGTATTTCATTCTTCAGGCGTAATAGATCAAATCCTTAAAAACAAGATTATTGATGTCCATATCAAAATCTGATCTCATATTTGGATTATTTCAGTTAGATAGAGCCTATAGGTTCTGTAAGTTTCATAAAGATTTTATGAACTTGGGTGATCACTATTGCTGTATCAACAGACATTCATTCATATGAAAATGTCATTGACCGCAGCATTTTTCATGAGACACCAAAAAAAAGTAGATGTGCGAACAAAAAGGAAATCAGTCCTGGGGCTGTTTTCTTTCTGCGTGTATAATATGAAACAGGCATGTCAGTATCAAAAGTAGGCGTCTCACTTTCACCGCACACACAGACAAGCAAACACACCATATTATACACCTCCCAGTGCGGTGTGGCCGCAGCCTTGCTACTGTTATCGGCGGGTGCTGACTCACCCCGTCTGGCTCATTCACATTCCAGGAGACTGAACAATGTCTGTCTATCCTGAGGATCGTAAGCGCAGAGGCCCAGTGCTGGGAAAGGCAATAAAGATTAGCTGTAATTGGAGAGTTAGTGGAAAGAAATATAGGTCTATTTTCAAGGATAAAGATTGCGATATTCATACAGATTTGTAAATGTCAGGTCCTTCTGTTGTCCTTGAGCCAGCATAGCCTAAAGGACACATACTTGCAGTCTCTTGATGCCTGCATCTAGCCACACTTTTCGAGTTGGAAAGCCTGGCCATTTGTTTCTCCAGTAGTCCCATCAACATCATTTCACACCTCAAAACGTGATTCCAAAAGCAACATCATTTCTACATACCACACATTCATGGACATAAAGGCCATGGGCACGCAGATCTTCTTCAAATCCATGGCTCCTGAAAGCACAGTCCTGCATAGATAGATAGATAGATAGATAGATAGATAGATAGATAGATAGATAGATAGATAGATACTTTATTCATCTATTGCTGGAAATTACTTTGTTACAGCAGCTACGTTTCATCACACAAGCACACACACCACAACACACACAACATCCAAACATCTAAATATCTAAAACATGTCCATGTTTATATAAGAAGTACATGCATGCACAGCATACAATATTATTGCACCTTAAACAGTCTGATAGCAGCTGGCAGGAAAGACTTCCTGCAGTGTTCAGCCCTGCACCTCAAAAGCTCAGCTGAAACCTTCTGCTACCACAGTTGTCAACCCTCTAAAGTGAAAATACAACACAACAAAAAACACTCCTGTCCTCGGTAGAAAAACAGAGACACAGAAAAACACCTTTCAGAAGCACCATGGCAGTAAACACAAGACCAAAGCAACATACAACTCAAACCTGCTCTGAAAAACAGGCTCCAGTACAGTCCCCTCCAAGAACGACATCACAAGACTCAAATTCAAGGAATATTTGCCTATTTTACCTTTTATCTCTGTTTTCCTTGTAAAATATCAAGCTGAAAACTTCACAAACAAACCTCCTTGCAGCTACAGTATAAAGAACTTTGTTTCCCTAAGTCTTCTTCTCAGGGACCACTTGCCTGCAGGCTATGTATCACTCCAACCAAGTTTACGGAGCTTGTTAGCAGAGCTATACTGCATGGTAGGAAACACTCCTCACAGACTCAGTTTAGGAGAAAATAAGTATCAGAATCCTATTCTTAAATGAATGATTTCAGTTCATCTCAATTTTATTTTTGCATGATGTGTAATAAGTCCTCATCAAGAAACCAAGTTATTACAACATGCAGAAAAAAAGGTCATTTCCAGTGAAATTGTAATGTAGATGATAGCTGGACATGTTAGCTACCCCCAGATTCTATTGCAGGTTTACAGGCATATTGTCACTCCAGGTGTCTCTGGTTATTGTGTTTTCATACACACGAAGACCCCCAAAACATACTGCAGTTATACTTTAGTCTTGGTGCATTTTGTAGGGAAAGATGAAAGTTTGAAATAAACTGAGAAAGACTTTGAAAGAGACACTGAAAGCGTTACCCTGAAAAAACAAATTTTGTGTCAGTTTTAAATGTCTTGATAACAATTGTTCTGATATCCTAATAACCACATTCAGATTTTGGTGAAAATACACTGGAACACTGCACTACGACACTTGCAGCTATTTTTCTTGTCAGTATTCTGTTTGGAAAGGAAGTAGATATACAGACAAAGTCTGAATCCAGCCGTGAACGATCATCCATAGTTCCTGCCTCCAATCAGGCAATTGTTCACACTGAAGTAAATAATATCTCAGCATTCACTGCACCCTCTCCTCAGAACCAGTCACTGCTCTCAGTCCACGTTGTGACAGATCCAAGAATAATTTTGGAAAGTCATGACAATGACTGTGTGCTAGAATAAGAGTCTCTCTGTCTGTTGTATTTGAGTGCATCTGAAGCACTGAGAGGGATTTTTATGAAAGTGGAACCTTTTCAAGACCCCATTTTATTTTGTTCTTTGTGTGATACTATATTGACTGAATCAGATATTTGTCCATTTACTTGTCCACAGAAGCAATCACACTTTTTTTTCAGCAAGCTGAGGGATTGTACCTGAGTCATCTAGCTAAAGGAGGACCTCCTGAGTTACTGAGTAGTCTTAAAAAATGTCAATCAGAGCAGATTTGGAAGCATAAAATGTGAAAAACCATTAGAGGACTAATGACTATCTCTTAAAATTAATTTATTTCTTTTACAGCAGCTGGCACTTTCCAGGAAAACAAATGTGAATAAATGAAATCTACAGCTGTCAAAAGAAAAAATGAACAAGAAAGCTGCATCGTTAGTTGCCAAACCAGTCCTGGCTGACTCTCCATTTTCCAGATCAGTTTGCCTGCAAAGTGGTCCATTTGCATTGTTTTTAACTGCTGTTTGGCTCCTGGGAAAAGATAATCCCAGTGTAACAACGGCATTATCTCATGCAAAAGAGGAACTGAGCTTTTCACACAAATGGAGGGAGGTCAGCAATTGGCTGAGAGACAGCTGTCGCTGCCGCTGTCGGCCTATCAGTGACCTTAGGGGAGCGAGGAGGAGGCTGAATCTGTTCAGCTGCCTTGCTGCTGTTATCGCTGGCAGACATCATATCACCTGTGTATGTGTGAGTGTGTGTGTGTATGTGTGTGTGTGTGTGTGTGGGTGTGTGTGTGTGTGTCTACGTGCTGCCATGCGTTTACAGACTGGTGCATCTGTCTGTTGGCTGGCTGTATTCAGGACTCTGTCCCAGCGCCTATTCAGACTGGTGGGGAAGAGGATATTTGATATTGGCAACAGCTGGCAATCCAGCAGGTGCTCACCGTTTGGATAAGGCTGGGTCATATTCTCTTCCTTTTGGTTTGCGGCTCATGTTTCTTTTGTTATAGAAAGGTACAGGGCAAAAACCAAAAGCAAAAACAGTGTGTAAGGTGTTTTTGGTACCTGCTGTGCTACTTAAAGTCTCATAAACAGCCTGAGGACTGCATGCAAATCCACACCCACTTTGCAAATTACATTTTTTATGCTGTTATATGGTGGTTAATAGACTCTTTAATACAAGTTATCCTCCAGCTTAACACACTTACATGGATTTTTTTACAAAGCCTGAGCCAACTCTTTACCTAAACCAGAATTATTATGTTAGAAAGGCACTTTTCATTTTTAATAATGTATTATATTGCCATGTCTAACAACTTTATTTACACGTCTTCAGCTGGGGACTCTATGTGTGGGACATGTAGCTTCAACTTCAGTCTTTTAGCATGATATAATTTTATAGCCATCATGCTTATTTACATCCTCATTTCAGTCTGCTAACTAAAGATGATCAAATCTGCCTGCTACATTTGTCATTTCACCCAGCAAAAGCTCTGGTTGCCAGCTGGAGATAAGAAGCCTTTGAATTTGGGGAGGTAAATCTAGCAGTGTCACTGTAAACTGCATATGGGCCATGCTTGAATGGAAAGTTTGGTGCAGCAATGGTAATTGTGTTTGGGAAGAAACTGAGATATTGATGACAGAAGGTACAGGCACTGAGGTGATTTCAATAAATACCAAGAGGTTTTGGTTAATCTGACAATACACAAGATTCTAAAGTGCGAAAAAAGCGTATAAAAAGAAGTTTGTACTCATACTATACAAGTAATGTTCATATAACTCACAAAGAGAGGTTAGTAATAAAAATGTATTCTCATAAAGCTCAGTTTTATAGTCAGCCCTGCTCTCTCT
>BRZM01001953.1:0-20109 GCA_033238685.1 Lates japonicus
AGAGAGGGGGAGAGAGAGGGAGAAAATGAGAGGGTGAGCAAGGAAATAAAAGGAAAAGAGAGGAAATTAAAGAAATACAGCAAACCCCTGATAGACAGAAACAGAGATTACACACCACGAGTACCGGTAGATCAGCTGTACAGGCTGATAAGAGCTTTTGTAATCAACGGTTCGGTACAGTGAGAGGCAATTTGCTCTACCAGTGGATCAATTTGTTGTAGCTGCAATCATGATGAATCATTGGTGACTTATTCTACTGTTGGTGCTTACTGTTAGATAAGAATCCAAATGCCTCACAGTGTAATTATAGGATAGAGAGGTGGAGCCATCATTTTGAAATGCCCTTTTGATTTTATGGTTATGATCCTGGGTGTAATCACCTTTAGGGTCGGTAATATCTCATTCAATTATGTGCGCCATTCGTTTCATTAGGTGATCACTTAAATATTGGCCATTAACACAAATTGTCCTACGACGTTCTTCCTTCACAGAGACAGACAGAGAGTGAAGGAAAGACTTACCCAAGTGTGTGAAGAGATTCTTGGCCACTTGTAAGAGTGCCTATGTAGAGAAGCAGAGGACACGAAAAGCTCTTTAAAAGGCAGCCTCATGTATATTTATGTATGTATACACTATGTGTGAGAGTGTGTGAGCGAGCAAGGGAGAGGGCACGTGCACTATACCTGGCACTCCACTTTGAGTTTCTGTTCTTTCTGGAAGGCCAAAGTTGAAGTGAGGACTGTTGAAGTGTAGCAGAAACAGTGCTGGATGGCATGCTCATCTGCCTCTGTGTGTCTGTGGTTGAGAAGACACACACACACACGGTCAAATGGTGAATCTGAATTTAGATAGACTGCTGTGCCTTACTACCAAATATCCATATTTGTGCCGTCTTGTGCTGTTATTAATACATTTCAAAACCATTTAAGAAACCATTTAATCAATAGCTGGACTAATGGATTCACTTTTTTTTAAAACCAAAACAATCTTTGGTTCTAGCGTCATAATTATTAGGATTTCTTGCTTCTTCTGTTTTTAACATTGTAAACTGAATATCTTTAGGTTTTGGACTGTTGGTTAGACAATGTAACTGAGTACATTTACTCAAGTACTGAACTTAAGTTCAGTTCACAATTTTATTAAAAAAAATATTCCCATAATAATAATTATATTCCCATAATAAACACAGTATAACACTCTCTTTAATTAAGTCTTGTTGAGAAGACTTCTGTACTTACTAAGTTAAGTAATTAAAGATCTCAGTGCTTCTTCCACCACTGCATTTAATAGATCAAACAGAAAAAGGGCTAAAAAAAAAGGGGGAGCTGTATAATTATGAACTGAAAACACAGATGAAGAAAGAATCACCACTAAAAGACTGAATTTAGGCGAAGTTACTGTAATACTGTGTGTCTAAATGACTGAAAATGAACCAAACTCTGATTTCCTGCAGGCAGTGAATGCAACTGTCCCTCTCCTTTAAAATGAAATGATGTGTGAACTTGACAGCATTGAGCAGGCAAATGAAGACTGATGAATGGAATTATCTGCAATGACCACAGTGATGCCAGTAATTGTCTGCAGTTACCTCTCCTTGCCTACAGAGGGCAGTGGCACATTATTGTGTTGACATCAAGAGGAGTGTTAATACTATCAGGGCTTTCTTGCCCTGAGCTTAGACTCCCAGGAATCCTAGCAAAGGAGGCAGGATTTTGGAGAAAGCCTGGGAAGCTCAGTTAAAGGGCAATTAAGTTCACATTGCCGGCTGACATTCAGGAGAGTTACACAGAGCAACAGTCTTCAGTCTTGTAACTCAGGCTGGAGAATTATTTTCTGTGGTACCAGCTCGTTTTTTTGGCTGTCATGCAAGAAAATAGTTTCCATTTCTGCAGCTGGATTGAAAAGCAGCAGGAGTCCATTTTCAAAGACCAGAAGACGAAACAACAAAGAAACTGGTGTTCATGAAAAGGACTATATGTAAGAATGTGTGTGCCCTGTTTGGTCTTATGTGACTCTGCGATGGCGTTGGCTGCAGTTTAAGACAACAACCAACAACTGTGGCCTCCTTAACATTGTTACCAACGTATAGGTCAACACAGAAACTCATCTTATAAACTTCTTACACTGCTGCTTAGGATGCAGGTTCATCATATGATCATTACTTTTGCTTTACTGTGCATTCTCAACCTGCTCTGTGCATAAAACAAGATTTAGTTACGTTTGTGATGGTGCAGTGTTCTCATCTTCTGGCACCAGAACTGAGTTATGGACCTGTTACTGCTGCCACAATATGTTTTCATGCACCTGTGTCCTAAGGTAAGGGGCTGAATGACACGTTTCTGAGGGAAACTCTGCATATGACTATACAATCCATATGACGAGGGGATGTATCTTTGAGATATATGTCTCTACTAAAATCTGGATGACTGAGCTGAAAGCATGGGATAGATTTATTACATTTTATGCGCAGTTGCGACCATAATCCTGCCGCTGTTACTATGGTAATGAGATGCCAGCTCTGTCATCTGTGCCACTGGCAGAGGGAGAAATTATAGGACATGATCCCTTCTCATCTATCTCAGTCTTCAGAGAGAGAGAGAGAAAAGCGTGCAAAGAAGAAGAGGATCTATGTGTGTGAGTGTGTGCTCATAAGGTATGTGTGAAGTGTGTATAGAGGAAAAAAAAACAGGATAAAATACGTCAATCTCCCGGCAATCTAACACAAGTAAAGAGGTATGTTGCTTGACAAAGAGAGGGAGATAGAGAGATAGATTATATAAAGACATGTAAAATTAAAATGTCAGCAGCAGACGACCTGTTAAAAATAATACAAATAAAAGAAACAAACACACAGACATCCACAGCTGGGGTGCAGATTTCTGTATTCAGGAGATAGTAGCATAACTCCCGGCAGCGCACACACACACACACACACACACACACACACAAACACACACACACACACACACACACACACACACACACAAATAGATGCCAAGACATGGTGCCAAACCAGGCAGCCAAACCACCCGCCGCTGTTATACTCATGACCTGACTCTAGATCATCACATAGCCATCTGTATGGTCACACACACACACACACAGGCTGATCTGACACTGGCCCTAAAGTGATGGTATCCGTTCATGAGGGGCACGCGGCACATTCTGCTGGTTAGTGGCAGATTTCTCTCCGCTGCTATAAAACCCAATAAATCTGAGCTGTTAGGCTCAACCAATCAGGCCACCCGTCCCAACATTACTGTAATCCACTGCCAGATAAATCTTTGTATCTACCATGAGTCAGCGCTCCAGGATTTAGGAAAAAGCCAAATCATCTTCACGCTGACAATCCAGCATTTTAAATATACTTCAGCAATAAGCCATTAGTGACTGAGTTACACTGATTTAATCAGTGAGTGTCTCTTGAAACACTGCTGCTCTGTATGAAATGGGGGAAAATGAGCACATAAACAAAGGGGGGGGGGGGGGGGGGGGGGGGGGGGTTAATGATATCTTACAGTATACTTTCACATACGAACCTCTGGCCACCCTGCTTGTTGAAGGCGCATGCTAGCGCGCCACCACCTGACCAGTGGCCCTGCTGACCACTGGGACACAGAGCATGGAGGAGATCTCACAGCCTAACATACTGGACAGCTGCCTGCGCTCCTCCTGAGACAAGGAGAGTCAGAGAGATTAGATTGGATAGACAGATAGTTTGATAGATAGATACAGTAGACAGATAGATAGACAGATAGATAGATAGATAGATAGATAGATAGATAGATAGATAGATAGATAGATAGATAGATAGATAGATAGATAGATAGATAGATAGATGTGATCTTACGGCACTGATGTCCTGAAGAGTAATTGACTTCTTCTTCTCCACGACCTGACCGAAACGTCCAAACATCAGCTGAGCGGACGAGAGAAAAGAAGAGAGATAAAGACAGGGTGAGTGACATGGGAGGGAGGTAAAGAAAAACAGTGTAATGAGGGCAAGAGACAGGAAGAGAGCAGAACCGCTGAAAGAGTCCCTGGAGATTTAAAATATATAAATAAAGGTTGTTTATTCTGAGGGAAGTCTATTACCTCCCTTGTTAAATTAGCACAAATAGCCCATCATGGGTGTGTTTTTATTGTGTCCTAATATCTCTCTACACCAACTATTATCAAGATTTCACACATCATTTAGTCCAGGGTACACAGTCTATTCGCTCTGTAATGGAAAGCCTGTTAAAAACGCTACGTCTGCATCACAACCAGAGACAGGAGACTTAAAACAACCCAAAATAAACGATTTCTCCTCCTGCCCAAATTTCTTAATTATAACCACTGCCAGGGATTATAAAAGATTACATGTGGGAGGTTTATTCTATCGTGTCAGGTCAAAGAAACCTACAAGAAGGGTTACAACACTTTCATTAAAAGTATGCTTGTTAAAAATTGCAACAAATCTCTCTGAATACCCCTTTAGTGAACTGAACCCCCTAATGAATGGATGACTGACATGATTAAATAAATAAGAATGAACACAAACTGGAAAACAAATGCAATGACAAATAAGTGAATGAATATTGTGTTTTTTGGCCTCACCGGGAAGCTGATCTCCTCCTCCAGCACTTTGTCTCCAACTACCTAAAGGTCACAAAGGGTCAAAGGTCATGGGTTATTCAAATGTTAATGTCCAAATTACTCTTTGGTGATTGAGTCATTGGTAAAATGGAAGATGGCTATGTGTGTGTGTGTGTGTGTGTGTGTGTGCACGGCAGGGGAGAGAGATGAAGGGAACATTGTGTGGGAAAACTGGTGTGTTTGTGTGTGCTGTTTTTGTGTGGTATTTCAAAGACAGATTACAAAAACAAGTGTGTATGAGAGTGATAAAGATGTGGGGAGATTTGTGTGTGTGTGTGTGTGTGTGTGTGTGTGTACCTGGCAAAACAGCTGGTGGTTGTCCTCGGACACCAGCAGCAGACAACAACACTGCGACTTAGTCTGCTGCTGAAGCTGAAGGAAAACACAAACACAACATCAGTCAAGATAAATAATCATCAAGTATGTCTCTTTGTCAGATTGCTTTTAAAGCCTCTATTTAAGATTCTTTGCAGCGCAGCCTCGGTGTGGCGATGGGATTAGAAATCAGACGACAAAGGAAAATGACTGGAGCTGGGGTGGGCTAAGAATTCAGTATTACCTTCATTGTCTTGCAGTGGCATCAAATTGAGAATTAGGACTTACAAGTGTGATACATGTCACTATAATTCACAGAAAACACTAATCAGATATTTAAAATGATCAGGAATCAATCTAGAGTTTTATCATGAGTAAAATAGTATGCATGAGAGGAATTTATTGAACTGCATGTTCAATGCAAGTTACAGTCTGCTTTGAAAAATTATTTTTGAAGATGGATATACTGTTATCGTTAATATTCCACTTCATATGACAACCTTGGTAAGTATGTGTGTATATCGGGGTCTTTTTTCACAACAACAATCTTGCATTCTTCACATTTTACTCATGAACCTTGTATTTAATAAGTGATCAGATCATAAAAACCAAACCTTGTAAATACACATAAAATACATTATCCTGCTGTGATTTTTGCTCAACAGGAAAGCTCAAAATCCCTACATAAACACGACAAAGTCGCACTTAGGTGTCTGCGTGTGTATAAATGAAGGAGTGTCTATGCACTGAGCATCTCTGCTGCTTTGCTCTGTAAGACCTGCAGAGCTGCAACCAACATCCTGCTGCTGTCTGTGATGGCAAACATTTAATTCACATTCAAAACCTGAAATACACTCTCTGTACCTCTGTACACGCTGACACAAATACTAGGTACACAAGCACGTATACATGAACATCTATACATGCTCACACACCTACACACTGTTATAAGAGCAGCGTCTCCTCACACAATATTCTTCTCTGTAATCCACAGAGCTGGATGGAGAACAACCAGGACAGGAATAAACACCAGCCACTGCCAAAACTCTCGCCCCTCAGTCACACACGCAAGCACTCGACGTGCACACACATGTACTCGAATACACGTGCAACACACACACGTACACACATTAAGCATGTCGCTGAACCAACATATAATAAAAAGACCCTCCACCCCCTTTTTCCCAAATACTGTTAATCCCATAAGAGCCGCCCCGAGCACTTCCCACCGAACTGACGGTTCTTCAGAAGCAACAATCTCCCGCTCCTTTTCCTCCCCTCCCTCCTTTTTACAACTGTAACAATAAACAGGCGAAACAAATCATGTCGGATTCAAAATACATTTTAAAGCCCCTGCAGCCTTTTGCACCACCTCAACCTCTCCCTCTCTCCAAACGCAGGAAAAATACTACAAATGCAGGTTTGGAGGCATCAAAGGCTGATGGTTTTCATGCAGGCTGCGCTGCTGCAGCAGTTGTTGTCTGACCACACAGAGCTAGTTCTGCAATGTCAAAACAGAGCAGTTGCAGGGAAGGTCAGGTAGGTGATAATAACCGCTCACTACTCTCAGATTTTGCCATTTTTGTGGAGAAATGACTAGATTTTTAAAAAGGGCCACTTTGGTTGAAACTAATTTTCACACTGATTTTTCTCCCCATGCACCCAGAAAGTATTTTTTGCTGCAAGAGCTGATGACTGATCACTGCAGTTACAAGCAATTTAGTTTTCTTTTGACACTGACATAAGATGTAATAGAAAATGAAAGGAAAATTAGGAGAAAAAAGGCAAAAATTAGCTGTTGATTATGCACCAGAGTGTCTCTAATAAGTAATAATTTAGTGAAAAACAATTTAACAGTTAGACTACTGAGTGCTTAGGCTGCAAATTGTATTTGTAAAATCTGATTTTCACACTATTTTCTCATATTATTAATGATTTAAAAACTGTGTCTTGTCTGTTGTTTAATAATTAAACAAACACTGATAAATCACCAGACTTTTTGTTTTTGTATAAAAAAACAATGAGCCTTTGTAATAATCTACTAGAGATTAAATATATTTTGAATATCTGTATCTCCAGAAACAAAGGGTTGTAATTAACAATTATTTTCATTATCGACTCATCAATTAATTGTTTGGTCTGGGAAATGTCATAGAACAGTCAGAAATGTCAGTGACACCTTTCTTAAAGCCTGAGATGATGTCCTCAAATGGCTTGTTTTGATCAAAACCCAGAGAAATTCAGGTAACTATCACAAAAGACACAGAAAATCCTCTCAATGGATGAGCTGGAAATGTTGACTGTAAAGTATATATACTTCCTGTTTTAATAAAGGGCAGTGTAAAAGTTCAAAGTCCTTTATGCTCAGTAGCATGAAAAAAGAATCACAGGTATGTGCATACATCTATTAGGCTTCTCTGATGGACTGAGGCTTTGTGCCTTTGATGCAGTGTAACCTTTAAATCTCCCTCCTCTCTCTTGCTTTATATTCCCTTCTACCTCATATTTTCTTAATCTGTTAATAATTTCATATATTTGAATTGTTAGGTTTCTGCACATACTGTAACTGAAGCCTGGTATCGTCTCTCTCTCTTTCCTCCCTCCCACTCATCCTTCACTCCAATCAATTTCCACATGTCTCCCCCCTGCTCTCACTTTTTTTTTTTTTTTACAGAGAGTATACCATATACATGGAGGGGGACATACTATTGGGAGATTGATGAAGTAATTGTGTGATAAAAAGCTTGTGGTACGGTGCTGACAGTACAAGGGGAAGAAGTCAGTGGGAAGGATTTCATGTTTTGCATGTACTGTACATCTTTAACTGTGTGTACGTGGATGTGGGAGCGTATGAGTGATCTCAGCCACTTACATAATTGATGACTTTGAGCTGGAGAGAGGCTGCATCAAGGTCAAAGAGCTCACCTTAAAGAGAAAAGGGAGAGAGAGCGATTGGAGTGATGTGACTTAAAAAAAAAAAAAAACAGAGAGGAGCAAGGGCAGATTGGCGTTAAGGAAGGAGGGGAATGCAGAGCATGTACGCAAGTGGACAGAAAGCAATCCGGGGAGGGATGCATTCAGACAGCGAGGTCGTGGAAGGGTGAACTGGGAACCAGCTAACAGAGGGACTAATAATGAAGACAAGGGATGGAAGGATGCTTGGACTGCAGATGAAGGCAAGAGGAAAGAACTGGGCAGGGAAGCAGAGAGGTGAAGACAGAGGCTGGAAAAGAACTGAGGAGACTAAAGGCAACTCATATTTGTTGACAATTACCAGGGAGAAAACAACGCTGATGTACGTGTATGTGCGCAGCGGACGGCATTAGTGAGTCTGCTTCCATTATGCATGAGATTTTAAACAGTGTTTTTGCAAAGCGTTCTGTTTTCACACAGGAGCTGTCACACATTCCCTGTGCCAGTGACAGAGTCCATCTAAATTCATGGAGCTTTTTATCCAGATGGGCTTACTCTATTAACATACCTCACCTCTCATATACCAGTGTGTGTGTGTTTGTGTGTGTGTGTGAAATTATGTTTGCCTCAGAGTTTTGTGTTTGTGCATATGAGGTGCAGGAAATGCAAGATGTATGTGTGTGAGAGAAAGTGAAAGAAGAATAAATGGAGAGAGATGTAGGAGGTATTGAATGTGATTTTGCATATGTTGTTAATCAAACATCTTATCTGTGTGTGTGTGTGTGTGTGTGTGTGTGGACATTACCACAGAGTTGCAGGATGTTGCGGTCCAGCTCGCAGTAGTCCTGTTCTGAGACGTTGAGGTGCAGTAGTGCATTGTGGGACTGTATGGGTGAGGGGCTGAGGGGAGGCCTCTGGTGGGACGACTGAACAGCCTGGACTCGCACGCACGCCACTGAGGCCTGTGCAGAAACAAGCGCACACACATATAGACAGGGGACCGAAGTCAGCTGAGATTAAAGACTAAATACTGTTTGATGTCATTTTATTTTCAGTCATCCAGCAGACAACAATGAATGGAGACGCCACTGAGGTAAACGTCACCAGACTCACACAGGAATCCCTACTGAGCTGATGTGTATGATCACAACAATAGAACAACCAGTAGCCAGACATTTGATGCAATCACTCACTGTACATTCATTTAAACTCTATATCTGTTTTTGTGATGTTATTTTGTGACTGTGAGGACGTTTGCTGTTTATGTAACCTCCTGTTCTGTATTTCCTGGATGTTTAGGTGCAGCATACTTTAGAGGCCCCTTCTATAAAACACCAGTGAGTCAGCAATTGTCACCAAGTTGTCTTTTTTCCCCCCACATTTATGACCGAGACAGACAGAGAAAGAGGAAGCTTACGTGTTTTTCCAGCATGTTAAGATGCAGTTCATCCTGATCAGATAGTGGATTACAGCCCACCTGCAACACACAAAGATGTTCAGTCCAGTCCAGTACATGAGCTTGACAAGGCTGTACTGTTTCTGTGGACTTCATTTAATTTGTGTATGTTATATAAAATCAAATAAATCCAAATATGCTATTCAACCGTACACACACACACACACAAACACACACACACACACACACACACACACACACACATATATATATATATATATATATATCTATACCTTAATGAGGGGCATATGATGTTTATTATTTTATTGCAACCCTACTGTATGTCCTTGAAAGCAAGCACTCACCAGTAATACAGCGATGGCCTTGTCCTGGTCCAAGATAGGAACGACAACAGCTGAAAGAAAGAAAGAAAGAAAAAGAATGAAAGAACAGAAAAGAAAAGCATTCCTAATACATAATGCATCAATTCAGACAAAACAGACTCTTGGTCCTTTTATCGTTCTTCTTTAATTTTCTCTCCATGTCCTTGTCTTGCTCTTAATCTTATTTGTTCTTCCTCCATGTTCTAATACTAATAGAAATATGCAGGGGAAATGAACATCGAGAAAAAAAATAAACCTGATGTCCTTGCATAACATTGTTTATTCTTCTCTTTCATTTGCTTTTCTCATCGATGTAGAGCGGGTAGCAAGAGCCGATCCTTACAGACAAAATAAGTTTGATAATGGGGTATTTTTGTTGTGTGTGTGTGTGTGTGTGTGTGTGTGGACAGCAGGTAAAACAACAGAATGATGTGTTTGCCACATTGGAACCAAACTAATGTTTATTGCTGCAACATTATTGAATGATATTTATTGATCTACAGAGTGCAGGGTGGTTAGGCATGTGTGCTTTAAGATATCTCTATGATTACATCCCTCAAGGTT
Organism: Lates japonicus; assembly: GCA_033238685.1. Taxonomy (NCBI): domain Eukaryota; kingdom Metazoa; phylum Chordata; class Actinopteri; family Centropomidae; genus Lates; species Lates japonicus. The sequence goes on from BRZM01001953.1 coordinate 10,210, forward strand.
ATTCTCTCATTTTTGGTTTTAGACAAACAAAAATGTTAATTTGAAGAGGATTGTAGAGTCTATTCATTCCACTCCATTCGAGCTCTTGGATGTTTTTTCTCTAGTCATAGACCTTTCATTGCTTTTTTTTTTTGGTCTCTTGTCCAATTTCGTTGCCCACACAGCTCCATACCTCTCCCTCGGCAATCATCATCTCTTGTTCACTACTTCTCTCTCTACCTCCTTTCATTTGTTTTTTTTCCCTCCCACGTTCTCACATCTCTCTGCTCCTCTGCATGCACGGGCGCACACGCTCACACATCCTCAAACAAGCACACACACACACACACACACACAGATGTTGGTCCATTTGTCTGTCCACTGGCATCATTCAAGCCCTCACTACATCCTTCAACAGACGCACATAAACCCCCCCCCCCCACACACACTCACACACCTCTTCTGTGTGCTGGTAATGGTGCTGCGAGGCAGATTCTGTATTTTTCTGGCAGTTCGGATGGAGGGAGGCCAGCACACTGACATCGCTTCAGCTGGTCCGCGATACTCCTAAGACAGACAGATACAAGTTGAGTTTGACTCGGGTTTGAGAAAGACCATTACCTACAGCACATTAGTCAGAGTGAGAAACAGAGGGAGACAGTCTGTCAGCTGTCAGACACCGGGGAGACAAAGAGGAAGAGGGGATTTGGAAGACAATTGCAGCAAATGGAAAAACAATCCCCAGCATTACAAAAACAGACACGTTGTGTTCATTGACACCAACCAAAACATAAAAAATGTATGAATAGTCCTATTATTCTTTGAGAAATTATCTGAACTCAATACAGCCATTTGTGCGAGTGTGTGTGTTGGCCAGGTGTGAAGCCAGGTGTGATGATGCCCAAGGTGTACTTCTGCATGTGTGTGTTATATTGGCTACAGAAGGCAGCTTTCTTATGCTAAAATCTGGACTGACTACTGCCAAAGACACACACATTCGCACACACGCGGCACAAATACACACGCAGACGTCATTACTAATAATTTCCAGTGAACACTATTAATTGAGACCTCGTGTGATGAATATGGAAATAAACGACAAAGAAGGGCAACAGTTCCATCTATGCACAGGTAACTTATGATCTATGTGCTTCATATAATAACTAAGAACCCCTCTGGCAGCCACTTCAACTCTCTCTCTCTCTCACACACACACACACAGAGCAGTGCAGTAGTCCCTCCATTACACATACCACAGATTCTTGAATGGCCCAAACCACTGCACAAATGTCTGCATGGCATTGATTTAAAGATAACCATTTATTTCGCTCGCTGAGGAATCATCCGTCAAAAACATCCTTGTTAGTTTACCACTGTGGAAAATACAGTTGACCTTGCTTAACAAGGTCTTTTGTTCAAAGCAGATTTTCCAAAATCATGAAGCCAATTTATACTGGGCATGGAAAAAATAAAAAATAAAATAAAATTAAAAAAAAACACCCAAGGGAAGAAGAACAATATCATATTTGTTAATTCTGTGCATGTATGATAACATATGTTTAGATGATACAGCTAATATTCCGGCCAGGTAGCAGCAGAAGAAGAAGAAATTGAACAAATATGTAGGTCAGAGCTGGAGCAGGAGATGTGTTTACAGTTTGCAGGGGAGCCAGTAGTAACAGTTAGCAGCAGCACTGGCAAAGACCGGAGATGGACATCTAAATAGGACACTCAGGCAGCGTAATGTGTGTGTATAGGTGAGTAGTTGGCGCTGACAGAGATGAGCTGATGATTAATTGATTTGGGTGGTGCTAACGACTTCCGTTCCTGCCTGAACCCATGATGTAACCCATTTGTCATAGCTGCTTAACCATCATTAAGAAACACTGCAGTTCCTAACAGCTGATGGTGTGTTCATGTGCAAAAGCATGTGAAAAAAAAAATAGATTCTGTAAGGATAATTCTGTATCATTATGTGTTTCTTGAGATATACTGCATGCTGCATTGGGTTGTTTTGAAGATGATTGTCACTAGTCTATGTGTTTTCTTTTGTCCATATGGTTGCTCAATCATGTTTTAAGAATACACGACTCTGCAGGGGAATTGTAGTACCTCTGCATGCGCTATTTAAGATACATAGCTTACAAAAAACTCTGAGGAAAACACAGCGTGCCAGGCATTGTGGTAACGGTTGAATGCTTGTACAAATATATTTTCCAGCTGTGGATTTGGTGTTAGCAGGTTGTGTTATTGCAGTTAAGTGAATAGGAGACTGAAAATCACACATTATTACATCAGCATGGGCCATTTATATTGAATAGCAGACCTCCCAGTTTTTTTGAACTGTAGTCATGTGTATTGACTGGGGGGGCTGCGTACAATGCCAGGCCAATTACTGATTTATATACTTATCACTTAAAGTTGATATATTTTACATTTTAAGTCATATCTAGTGTCATGTAATTTGATTGGCTAACAATGAAAAGTAGAGTAACTGAAGAGTTGAACCAAAATATTATAACTAGTGCATAAATATGGGACAATTCTTACAAACTGAATGTGGTCAAAACAATAACTATACTGGCAATAATGGCAAACACCATCTTATCATCACTCATCTGCGATCTGCCAATAATCTGCATGTTCAGTAAAATGTGAATAATCCTGGTAAAAGTTTAATGGAGGTAAAACTAACCTACAGCTAAAAAAGTATGTGCAACCGCATTGTGTATTTTTTTAAACCTTAGGCTGTGCATCTTCCTGCTGCACTATTTCTAACAATAGCTTGTGTAGCTGAGAGACTTCGGTTATCTTGTACACAACACATAGTTCACAGGATAAACACACACGGAAGAGGTCTTGGCTGAACTTGTTTATGTGTGTCAGGGTCCAGTTAATGGTCTTGTATGTATTAGAAAGAGGGCTGAAATGAGGCTCAAACAATGTGGCCTTCTGCCTCTCAGATGGGTTCACAGAGAATGTGTGTGTGTGTGGGGATGTTTGTGCTTGTTTGTGCATGTGTGTGCCTATGCCAAGGTCTTGATAACAGGCTTATATAAGCAGGTGAATTGGAGAGAGAAAAGTAACAAAGTGCCCTGTAGCTCTTTTAATATCCCCACTACCTCTAGCCTGCATGCAGCCCTGATAAATGTGCTTGTGTAGTATGTGTGTATGTGTGTGTGCTCTCAGCTGTGTGTGTGTGCGTGCATGTGTGTGGTCTATGTCTTGTTCGTGTCTGCATAAGCATGTTTGTGTGTGATCCCCATGTTTGTGTGACAATGAGGTGTTGGAAAAAGGGTTCTTGTCTGACAAACAGACAGTTTCATCAATAATGTAGTGTTGGTTTTTGCCGGCGCCTGGGCAGCAGTCGCAGCGGCACACGCGGTTGTAGAGCTTCAGAGAGCACTTAAGAGAGGAGAGGATCGCCGTGTCTCACTGAGGGACCCCGGGCACTGTCACCTCGGCTATTAGCCCTGCAACGCTTCCACGGGGAGAGGGATTGAAGGTGAAAGAGAGAGGGAGGGGGGCGTCGGAGAGAGGGGAGGTGGCGGCTGTGGTGGTGGTGGGGGCGCGAGCAGAAAGACCGAAACACAGCCGGCTTAGTGCTTCATTGCTCTTCTGGGGAAAGAGCGGGATGAGGGGGGAAAAAAAGAACGAAGACAGACTGATGCAGCGAAGTGGGAAGGTGGAATATCAGATGACAACAGAGGGAAAGAGGCTGCCAGAGAGACAGAGGGGGGTGTGTAATAAGAGTGAAAAAAGTGAGATGAAGGGAGAGTTTTAATGACAGAGCAATAGAGATGGGAGATGAGAGAAGAAAGTCAGAGGTGGTAAAAACGAGAGGATAACACACACACACACACACACACACACACACACACACAGACAGAGACGGTCCACGTTACGTCTTGATGATGAGATCTCTCTCTGTCTGTGACACTCCTGTCTCTGTGTTGATGATGTGATTTTGGGCTGTGTGGCTCATATTCATTCAGGTGACACCTGCTTTTCACACAGAGTAAACAGCCGTCCCCTCCTCCCCCCTTCATCTCACACTTGTTCTATTGCTTTTCTGGGTTTCGCCGCCCTCAGCAGCGCACACACAGCGGTGATTCGCGGAGACGAAACATCTGCGGCTAGCTGCATAGAAACACACAAACACACACACATAAGCAGCACACACCTGATCTTTCCCTCCAGTGGCAGTTCGTGTGGGGGGTCGTCAGATAGCAGCCTCGAGTCTCCCTCCAGCATGTAGACACATACACACTCCTAGAATAAAACACACACATTTACTTGCACATTCATTTGTAATATTAATCAGATTTTAATTAATTTAATGAGCGATGAGCCTCATCCATTTGCAACAAGGCCTGGGTCTGTGTTCCCTTGTCTTACGTCCGGGCCGAGGCATTTAGCTCCACTACACTGAATACTAACAGGAAGCTTTTCTTTTCTTTTCAGGTGATGAATCAAGAAAATTTCAATTATGTTCAACTGTTTGTGCAAATCTGTGTGTGTTTGTGTTCCATTACCGTGCTGGGTAGCAGCTCCTGTATGCTGTCTCGGAGGGCCGCTCGCAGGGAGCGTGCGTCGACAACCGCCGCCAGCCGCAGCAAAGCATCCTGGGGAGGGAGACAAACAGATGCCCTGATGTCTGTTTGGTTGTTTGTTTATGATCTCAATGTGAGGCTCCAAAAACCTGAGGCCTTGGCTATAGATTTGTTTTTTTTGTTGCTGTTTTGTTTTGTGGGTACAAGGTTTATGTTGCAACAAGCCTTCCCCAGATATTTAGCTTGGCAGGCTGCAGAGGCCTCTGAAACAATATTTAAACTGTGTCACACTCAGTAAACGCAAAGCAATCTGTGCCTCTTGGAGACTCAAGTGAGGCACTTTAAAATGAACTGAACTCAGACATCGTCAGGGATTACTGGAGTTAGTTTTGCTCTTCAGGACACTCAATGCCTTTGTTTCATTTTGGCACTGTGAAAACCAAACACTTGACGATTCATTTGCAACATTCGGTAGGCATGGAGGTTATTTATGAAATAAGAGAGTGCATTTCAGTAGTACTGGCAAACAACTCATGGTTCACAAATCACACATATTTACTTTCCTCATGGGTGCTTCCTTTGAAGATTTGATAGGAGCATTCAACTTGGAGAGGAGCATTTCTAAAATGGTGGTTATCTTAATTACAGTCTGCCTCTGATCAAATTTAACAAGGGCCAATCTATCTCTTTTAAATCCCTTTTGACTTTGATAAATCATCTTTCCACATCAAAAATCAGAACATCCTCAAATCCTAAAGACAAACAAACATGAAGGGGCTCATCTCAGCTGAGACAAACCAGGAGGGAGTGCCCCCTGTGTCTTCACGTGGTCAGGACCCCTTGGCATAGTAAAGTCTTTTTCATGTTCAACTAAACGCAAAAGTGTTTCCAGCTCTTCTTAAGCTGAAGCTGTTCTGCCACACAAGGTGGGGTGATAAGGCTGCCGTCATACAGAGGGTTGAGGCATGATGAAACTACAAATGGAGATAATGTTATTGTACTCACGAATAGCAGCAGGAACTAAAAGAGGGGGCGCTTGGAAGAGAAGTTTGCATCCTGTCTACATTCTTACCCTTTGCATACTCAGCCAGTGACTGCATTAAGGTGGGCATGCTCGTCCAATTGCCAGTTTTGGAAAAAAAGAAAATTGCAAAAGAAATGAAAGAAAAGACACCCCCAGTTATGTTGTCAGAAAGGTGGAGAGGGAGGGCGTTCACGATGCTGTTTGACCATCCGACAAACATTTCATTTGAAGCATACTAATGCCTTAAAAGGTACAAAGCGGGAGCAGTTCGTTTTCTTTTCGGTCCTCTAAAAGCAGCCCTCCACTTTAATAAAGATTAGGTTTGGAAACAGGATAGGGAAGTAGAGAAACAGGAAAACAGGAGAGCTGATCTGAGATAACGGGGGAGTTTTTATGTTAAGGTCATGCAAGACTGAGTTTGTGCCTTTATAATTTCACCTTCCACATTCCACATTGACGCTCGACCACACCTTTATCAGATGAGTGCTCGTGACATACCATACAAATATTTACACTCTGTGTGTGTGCCGTCTACTTAAATCCTACCAGTTCCAGTTATCACAGTACATTATTATTACATGTAACTGCAGTCTAAAGAAGCATCTCAGTGGGACTTCAAAATCTGATCAAAGTGTAGAAAAACACTGGATGAAATCGCAGAGGCTTAAGACTCTGCAGCTTTTAAAACTGTGTACTGAATATAAATTGGAAAGGAGATGATAGTGTTGAGAATATTGCCCGTGACTGCCAGATCATCCTCTTCCAGTTGTTCTGACAAAGCTGTTAGTCACACAGCAGAGCCGGAAGGAAGAGCATCTTGTTCCTTCCTCGAGCATACCATACCACAAAGGTACTGCGAGCTGCGCCTGCTGGGGGGCTCGATGTTCCACTAAGGGTGTCCATCTGTCACCCCCTCTTTTATTTGTCTTTTTCTTCTCTTCTTTACCCCTTTCTCCTCCATCTCCCCCTCACATTCAGTCTTATTTTCAAACATGGAAAACAAGGGACAGCAGAGGAGAAGGAAGAGGAGTTAGGAGGTGGCTGAGGGGGAGGGTGGGTGGGTGGGTGTTGGGGTGATGAGGGTCAAGGAGTGAAGGAGGAGAGAAGAGGAAAAGGGAGAGATGGAGAGAGAATGGAGAGTCTTGTCATGCCTGAGCGCACAGTGTTGGTTATTACATATGATTAGATATGATTAAATGCGATTAGCTTTGATCACTCAATCAGCCTGCCAGAGTGCTGTTGTAATGAAGCTGGAGCTCTGCCAGCCCACGTATGTGTGTGTGTGTTTGTGTTAGAGAGAGAAAGAATTTGAATGTGCTGCATCTTCAGCCACAGATCTTGAAATGCTTGTGCAAATCCCGATAAGTAATGTTTGATCAAAAGGAGATCTGAACAGCAGACAAACAACGGCTGTTTCTGGCTCCCACCCTTCCCGCTCTGCTGTCAAGAACATGGGGATGTCGTAGAGTATACCATACTAGGTGTGTGTGTGTGTAAAGATGGCAGGTTTCAGCGTATATCCTCGACAAGTTCTTGACAGCAGAGCGGGAAGGGTGGGAGCCAGAAACAGCCGTTGTTTGTCTGCTGTTCAGATCTCCTTTTGATCAAACATTACTTATCGGGATTTGCACAAGCATTTCAAGATCTGTGGCTGAAGATGCAGCACATTCAAATTCTTTCTCTCTCTAACACAAACACACACACACATACGTGGGCTGGCAGAGCTCCAGCTTCATTACAACAGCACTCTGGCAGGCTGATTGAGTGATCAAAGCTAATCGCATTTAATCATATCTAATCATATGTAATAACCAACACTGTGCGCTCAGGCATGACAAGACTCTCCATTCTCTCTCCATCTCTCCCTTTTCCTCTTCTCTCCTCCTTCACTCCTTGACCCTCATCACCCCAACACCCACCCACCCACCCTCCCCCTCAGCCACCTCCTAACTCCTCTTCCTTCTCCTCTGCTGTCCCTTGTTTTCCATGTTTGAAAATAAGACTGAATGTGAGGGGGAGATGGAGGAGAAAGGGGTAAAGAAGAGAAGAAAAAGACAAATAAAAGAGGGGGTGACAGATGGACACCCTTAGTGGAACATCGAGCCCCCCAGCAGGCGCAGCTCGCAGTACCTTTGTGGTATGGTATGCTCGAGGAAGGAACAAGATGCTCTTCCTTCCGGCTCTGCTGTGTGACTAACAGCTTTGTCAGAACAACTGGAAGAGGATGATCTGGCAGTCACGGGCAATATTCTCAACACTATCATCTCCTTTCCAATTTATATTCAGTACACAGTTTTAAAAGCTGCAGAGTCTTAAGCCTCTGCGATTTCATCCAGTGTTTTTCTACACTTTGATCAGATTTTGAAGTCCCACTGAGATGCTTCTTTAGACTGCAGTTACATGTAATAATAATGTACTGTGATAACTGGAACTGGTAGGATTTAAGTAGACGGCACACACACAGAGTGTAAATATTTGTATGGTATGTCACGAGCACTCATCTGATAAAGGTGTGGTCGAGCGTCAATGTGGAATGTGGAAGGTGAAATTATAAAGGCACAAACTCAGTCTTGCATGACCTTAACATAAAAACTCCCCCGTTATCTCAGATCAGCTCTCCTGTTTTCCTGTTTCTCTACTTCCCTATCCTGTTTCCAAACCTAATCTTTATTAAAGTGGAGGGCTGCTTTTAGAGGACCGAAAAGAAAACGAACTGCTCCCGCTTTGTACCTTTTAAGGCATTAGTATGCTTCAAATGAAATGTTTGTCGGATGGTCAAACAGCATCGTGAACGCCCTCCCTCTCCACCTTTCTGACAACATAACTGGGGGTGTCTTTTCTTTCATTTCTTTTGCAATTTTCTTTTTTTCCAAAACTGGCAATTGGACGAGCATGCCCACCTTAATGCAGTCACTGGCTGAGTATGCAAAGGGTAAGAATGTAGACAGGATGCAAACTTCTCTTCCAAGCGCCCCCTCTTTTAGTTCCTGCTGCTATTCGTGAGTACAATAACATTATCTCCATTTGTAGTTTCATCATGCCTCAACCCTCTGTATGACGGCAGCCTTATCACCCCACCTTGTGTGGCAGAACAGCTTCAGCTTAAGAAGAGCTGGAAACACTTTTGCGTTTAGTTGAACATGAAAAAGACTTTACTATGCCAAGGGGTCCTGACCACATGAAGACACAGGGGGCACTCCCTCCTGGTTTGTCTCAGCTGAGATGAGCCCCTTCATGTTTGTCTGTCTTTAGGATTTGAGGATGTTCTGATTTTTGATGTGGAAAGATGATTTATCAAAGTCAAAAGGGATTTAAAAGAGATAGATTGGCCCTTGTTAAATTTGATCAGAGGCAGACTGTAATTAAGATAACCACCATTTTAGAAATGCTCCTCTCCAAGTTGAATGCTCCTATCAAATCTTCAAAGGAAGCACCCATGAGGAAAGTAAATATGTGTGATTTGTGAACCATGAGTTGTTTGCCAGTACTACTGAAATGCACTCTCTTATTTCATAAATAACCTCCATGCCTACCGAATGTTGCAAATGAATCGTCAAGTGTTTGGTTTTCACAGTGCCAAAATGAAACAAAGGCATTGAGTGTCCTGAAGAGCAAAACTAACTCCAGTAATCCCTGACGATGTCTGAGTTCAGTTCATTTTAAAGTGCCTCACTTGAGTCTCCAAGAGGCACAGATTGCTTTGCGTTTACTGAGTGTGACACAGTTTAAATATTGTTTCAGAGGCCTCTGCAGCCTGCCAAGCTAAATATCTGGGGAAGGCTTGTTGCAACATAAACCTTGTACCCACAAAACAAAACAGCAACAAAAAAAACAAATCTATAGCCAAGGCCTCAGGTTTTTGGAGCCTCACATTGAGATCATAAACAAACAACCAAACAGACATCAGGGCATCTGTTTGTCTCCCTCCCCAGGATGCTTTGCTGCGGCTGGCGGCGGTTGTCGACGCACGCTCCCTGCGAGCGGCCCTCCGAGACAGCATACAGGAGCTGCTACCCAGCACGGTAATGGAACACAAACACACACAGATTTGCACAAACAGTTGAACATAATTGAAATTTTCTTGATTCATCACCTGAAAAGAAAAGAAAAGCTTCCTGTTAGTATTCAGTGTAGTGGAGCTAAATGCCTCGGCCCGGACGTAAGACAAGGGAACACAGACCCAGGCCTTGTTGCAAATGGATGAGGCTCATCGCTCATTAAATTAATTAAAATCTGATTAATATTACAAATGAATGTGCAAGTAAATGTGTGTGTTTTATTCTAGGAGTGTGTATGTGTCTACATGCTGGAGGGAGACTCGAGGCTGCTATCTGACGACCCCCC
>BRZM01001953.1:20785-186914 GCA_033238685.1 Lates japonicus
ATAGATAAAAGACCTGGTCAGCTAAAGACTCAAGTTAGTTTATGGAGCTAATTAGACCCTTTAGGGTAACTCCTATATTTCTTATCTATTTACACTGTTAGCAGAGCTGACTAATACTCATAGATAAAGGCCAATCTGCATTTCAAGGCTTGACCTTGATCTAACAACCAAGAGGATGAAGGAGTAATGGCATCCTACTTACAGATGATTAAAAGCATTCTCTCTCCTTATCCATAGACTTTCGTAAAATCAACTATTTACATCTCTAACAAGCCCCTTGGTGCATTCAGTAAATCTCTTTCTGTATGTTTACCCATTGGATGTTTAGAGTCGTGAGGGGCGCACTGTTGACTTTAACGTTTGATTAAGCAAATTACTGATGCAGATTGATTTTTGCCAGTGATCTGTCAGCGCTAGCAGAGAAGAGTGAGAGGGCCAAGTGTAAAGACTAAATCAGTGCCTACCTGAACCAGTGTTTCTCTTTGAAAGAGACCAAGACAAAGGCATAGGCACACATGTGCACACACACACCCACACACACCTGGTGATATGGCCAGAGGGAAATGGTAGCGTTGCAGTGGGTCCTGTGTTATTCCAACAGAGCTGGTCTCCAGTAGCATCACTAACATACTGGAGACACATGCACTGTAGAATACAGCCAAGCCATGAGGGCCAGGCCCGCCATGCATATATACACACACGCACACTCATGGCGCTTGCACAAAGTGTCACTGTTCTTCAAATAATGAAAATCAAAGTGCACAAAAATCAGAAAGGACAAAGTGGCTTCTGTCTAAATCAGTAGGCTGTCAGAAAGGAGACAATTTAGAATATTCCCTCTCTCTCTCTCTCTCTCTCTCTCTGTCTCACACACAAACACATGCACACACATGGATAAGGACTAGTGGTGTAAAACAATCAAAGTGCTGCTGCTATGGTGTTTGACCTCCTGTGAAGAACAGGAGAAACGGGTGCCCTCACGGTGCTGCTGCTTAATTAACCAACCTCTGTGTGTGTGTGTGTGAGAGAGAAAGAGAGAGGCTTTTTGGAGTTTGAGTTAAATTTATAAAACTGAGACCTGCCAACAGACCATAATTCATAAATATTTCCTCAGCATGTGACTCAAAAGTGAATGATGAACAGAGCGAGAAACAGAAGTTGGAACTGAAAGAACAAGTGGAGAAGCAGGAATTGACAGACTAAACAGGGAATCAGTCCATTAAGATAATCTGCTCACTGATAAGTCACATAAACTCCAAAGAGGAGGGAAGGCATTAGCGTTGCAACAAAGTGGAAAGAGGCCAAGAGACAGAGATACAATGGAGACGAGGGCTCTACTGTCACCTTATATCTCCTCCTGGTCAGTGTACATCTAATCTATGCTCTAATTTACTGCACTCTGTATATATCACATATCTATCAATCATTCATATCACACTTTTGGCAGCATCAACAGACTTGTCTTAATTAAAGCCCATGGCCAAATTTCATATGAGCTCATCATAACAAATCCAAAAGATTGATTGAAGTCAGACCCACGTGTGTAAACTTGACAATAATATTCTGGCTGTAATGAGCGTCTGCCAATTCTCTTCTCAGTGTAAAGCTGTTTAGCATCTCCAGAGACAACGCCAGACAGCTGTTCTCATCTGGTCATCAATGTACATTTTAATTAAAGAAGAAAGAGAAAGAAGGAATTAAAATGGGAAAGAAGTTAGACATAAAGCCGGAGATTTATAATCTGAATTAGGGTGATATGAAACCTATCCCTTTCCCTGTTGCTAATCCTCAATTATAATGTTAAAAGCCATGTTATACTTTTCCAGTAAGCATTTTTTGTAAAATACAAATGTTTAGGCTCTGCAATTGCTCTACGCAGGCTTCCATTAGTACGGCCGGAAGTAAACCTTACAAAATATACAAATCTACTGCATGCACAAAAAAATTTATATTTATGTAAGGTATATCTGATTAAGCATATTTTACATTTATTTGCTTCAATACAGTGTGTGTTGATAACCTGACAACTGTTCAGGTTGATAAGGGATGACATGGCGGCTGCCTTGCTACATTCATGAAAAACCAGCGAGAAAGAAAATGGTGACTGGGGCAGAAAGGTGATGCAACTAAGTCCAGCAAGTCTTAAGTCAACATATTTCTTTCATCTGTAATGCTGGAGTTAACTGCACCTGGCAACACATATCGTCAGACAATCCTGATTGGTTAGGGCATGGCTAACATGAACCTGTACGATGAGCTGATAGAAAGAAGTGACACAAGATGGAAATTCGGTCTGATTATTGAACTTGAAGCCCATGATTTGCAATGCCGAGCATTTAGGAACAAATTGATTTTAAATTTGAACTCAAATGCTGTGGTCATAACTACAGCTCGCTCAACTCATCTTACTTAATTCGTTAGCCGGTTTAGCACAGTTAAACAGTTGAAGTCATGTTGATGGGTAATTAATACCAGCTTCCTCGTTGCAGCTTGTTGATGAGCATACCTGTTTGAGTAAATGAATGAGTTCCTAAGCTGTGTGTTTTAGAGGCGCATCTCGTGTCCTTTCAGGCTGTGACTGAAGCGTCAGCATCCTTTGTGCTGGAGGTGACTCCGCCCTCATACATTCGCCTGTGGTGGTGGTTGGTGACTGAAGTGTCATTCTTCAATTACACTGATGGCGACAGTGTGACAGTGACCTAGTTAGTGATGGCCTTCCCCTCCACGATATCTGAATGTCTCACCCATGTTTCTGTTTCAGTACAAATCGTTTGTATAAAAGTTTCAAGTTTTCACATATTATTTGATAAACTGAAGACAGGCCCTTCATAACTTAAGGTTCCTATAAGGTCCTGTGTCTATATTCTGATATTTTTAGTGATATCTGTGGATTTCCTGCTGCAGTAAAAATGCTAAGCACCTTGTCTAATTTTAAATGGCTCTGATTGTCGCCGGTTCTCACCGAGTTTAGCTCCTCAGTATCCAACGACTGCCAGTCAGGCGTCTCGTATCATAGCCGCAAACTACCGCTGTGAAAAAAGCAACAGGCGATGTCTTGTATGATAGCACCTTTGTTTGGACGGCGACACCGCTCGTCTACTTTTCCAGCGCCTCGTTGAGGAGCTATTCAACTCAGGGCAGGAAAAAGGGAGACTGATGGGGCGCATCAGAAAAACACCAGCTTTCTCATTTCACACAAACTCTGGCAGGGGAGCGCAATAATGGTCTCCATTCTTCCTTCTCACCTTCTTTTCATTGGTTCTCAACCCTTAGCTCATCTGTATCTGATTCACGCTCTCCCTCTTTGTCACTCTGTCCCTCTAATGTTTTGCATAGTCTCACTATTCTGATTCTTCCCCACCTCCCTTTCCCTCTGTCTCTCTTTGTCACCTGTCTGTTTCTCCATTGTCCTTCACATTATCTCATCTTTCTCCTCTCTCCATGCTGTCTCTCACGCTGCGGTGTTGGCAGTCACACTGTCGTCATGTAGCTGTTGTTCATTGCAATCTGACTCTTCTGTTTCAAGACAGACACCCACATACTCGCCATTCTCTTGCCGAAACCCATTTACTCTCTATTCACTCTTTTTTTTTTTTCGGGGTTTTACCTGTGAACTTCTACTTTCAGCTCCATTTCTCTTTCATTCTAGCTGATGTTTCCTCTCTTGCTCTATCTATCTATATCTATCTATCTATCTATCTATCTATCTATCTGTAATAACGAGAAATTATGTCTTGTTTCTGCAAATAAAAAAAAATTGCCTGCTCATACAAAGCAACTGTTGCTGCCTAGAAATGATAAGGCAACCAGATCGCCATGGATACAAATATCACAGTTGCTATGTAGTTCACAATGAGGCACTTGATGATGTACACACTGCACAACTCTGTAGTTCATCTTTGCCTCTAAACTCTGGCTCCACTGGTAGTTTGTTTTTAATCATGTTCGAGAAAGATGTTGGCCTGTGATATAAAGGCGTGGCCATTCCATAAGCAACATGACCGCTGTAACCATGGCAACAAAGGTCTGTATGCCTCCCACTGTGGTGCATTCCTACGTGTTGGATGGGAGTATAGGGACCAACAGTAATTCGAGGAGGACTGGTTGAGAGTAAAAGTGTTGCAATGCTGCAGAAGTTCCAGAGTAAATATTTAGTTGACTGCTTCAACTCTCAAGTTCTCACTGCTCGCAGTTGTGTTTTGAAAGCAGTTGTGAGGCTGGAAAATTTGGACATCTTAGTCATGAACTGAATCTGTGTTATGTCACATCACTCACGGGGACATGCAGGGCTTCAAACCACTAGAAGCCGCCGGTGGGTTTCCGTTTGGCAACAAGTAAAGAGTCTCTCTTCTGAACCCGCCTTCTACAAAATGAGAGTGGGATGATTAGCTGTAAAAGCAGCTGTTGCCAAGAAACAACAGACCTGGTGAAAACTGGTGCTAAATATGAAGGCTTTCAGGTGATATAACACTCAGCAGGATTGATAGAAACAGTCCGATCCTATGTTGAGTTTGTTTGCATGATGTCATATTACTACAATTTCCAGTCACAAACCATCACTATATTCCTATTAATACACCTGAGTGGCAGCCAATGAATTTAATAGAAACATAGAAATGTCGTCATTAACCTGCCAACTATATAACTGGAACCAAAGAAATTACTGTTCTTTGTGCTGCAAGAAAAATCCACCTCATCAGACTTTCATTGATCGAATTGAACTATCGCTATTAACTGTCATCCTTTTCCTGTTCTTTCCAGCCGTGTTGAGTGTTTAGTAATTATTTGCTCACAGCCAAATCTCCAGTAGCTCTCTGCAATGGGTGCCAGGAGATTTGTGATGTAACTGCAAATGCTCCCTCCCTCCATGCCTGTCTTTAACTCTGTTAATTGTCAACACTGAGGAAGTTTGTTTTTTTTTGGACAAGAAACAGGAGGAAGTCAGGAATACCTACACATGTGCAGAGAGAGAGAGAGAGGAAAGAGAGATGTATTCCCTGTGTTCACATGTTCACACACTTGTTATTTTAACCGCAAAGCCTTTCACTCGACTCCAGCCTTCTGTTTTAACACGTCACTGTGTGAAAGGCTGTGTGTGTGTGTGTGTGTGTGTGTGTGTGTGTGTGTACGCTTGAGATGTGAGGTCCCACTTCAAAGTGTACACCTGTGGCAGCTATTGCACATGAATGCGGCAAATTAAAAATGAAAATGTATTAAATTGAATTATAAACAAGATGTGATTAGTTCACAAAAACACACACACACACATACACAGATGGAGATGCGCACAGGTGCAGGCTCACAAATACAATTTACTGACTGAATAGCAAAAAACATGAAATCAAACACAAATATACACACTTTTAGATTCACACAGAACACACACACACACACAAACATAAAAACATACGGTCCAAGGTAAGTGTTTTGATTTGATTGATTTAAATGTTTTGTTGTACTGTCTTACATCTCTAATGAGACTGGGGCTTTATGAGTGTGTGTGTGTGTGTGTACACTGTGTGTGTGTGTGAATTATGCCATTGTTTAGGGGTAGAATAAATTTCCTGTTAAAAATTCCAGGATGGACTCCCCTCTGGGAGTTTCCCTGTTTATCTGCTCAGGAACACACACACACACACACACACACACACACACACACACACACACACACACACACACACACACACCACAGGGCAACACAATGCCTCAGCCTCCTGATAGTACCTCTAAGTCTCCTTGACATTTTGCTCACCTCTCCTTTTCCTTTCTTCCCCTCCCTCCACGCCTCCCTCTCCATCTTTTTCTTCTACTGGGACATCTCATGTCCCTTTACTCCCGCCTCTCCTTTCCCATGACCTCTTTTCCTCCCCTTTCTCTTCCCCCTTTTAAAAATCTTGAGTCACCTTGAGCGGTGTGTATTTTTACAGTTTCATCTCATACAGTTCAGGCTTTCAAACAGGCTTAGTCCCCCAAAACATTACTTCTGAAAAATATTATACAGAAACAATTGTGGTATCTGAGAAAAACTAAGTCAGTCACAAAATTGCCCGGTAAGAGATGAATTTTAAGGTGTGTCTGTGTTGATGGGAAGTGTCTGTGAGGGGGGGGGGGGTCTTTCCTGTTCATATAAGCCATAAGTTTTCATTATGCTCCTGTGTGTGTGTGTGTGTGTGTGTGTGTCCTGGAAAAGGTTAAACCTGATAAGTGAGAGTTAGATGGTTTCACGGTGAAAACAGCTGCACACCTGTTAGAAGAGTGAGAATGGGTGAGTGGTAAACTGAGGTGTTGGCCCTGAAGACACGTCAACTATCATCGTCCTTACCAGGGGGTCAAAGTCAACACTTTTCTCACATGTGGGTTGTAAACTATAACACCTCATTTCTAAGGGTGAAAAAGGATAAGATCAGTTACTCAGCAGAGGTGGAGATTCTCATATCACTGAAGCAGATTTATCATTTAAGCCTATAAAGTGTATTTTCCTACTTGGTTTAATACTGTATATCCATTCTGCAGATAACATAGAAACTCGTTAAAATCAGTCTGCGGCTGTACAGGTCTGACAGTATCAATGCAGACTGGAAGGAAATGAATAATTCGGTGTGCTTGATACTGTCCATCATCAGTGTGTTTCCTCAGTGTGTTTTTGTGCATTATCTGATGAATCCACATTTTCCAGTCTGAACGCTTCAATTCATGCATAAAACATTATTTACGTAAATAAATAATTAAAACATTGACGCCTACAGGCAGTTCAGTAGAGCAGAAACAACTTGCCAATTAGTTGATGGGTGGACTGTCAGAATATTAACTGGCAACAATTTTGATAATCAATTAATCATTTCAGCGTTTTTGTTTTTTACAGCAGAAATGTCAAATATTCTCTGGTTCCAGTTTCTCTAATGTGAGGACTTTCTGCTCTTACGTGCTCAACATCTTTGTTAATAAAGTTTTGGTCTGTTGGTTGGACAAAACAAGACTCATGAAGATGTCACCTTTTGGTCTTTTGAATTCTTTTCTGGTAGAGCTGATAGATCAGTCACCAGACTAATCAACAATGAAAATAATCACTCGATCACCTTCATGTCTCAGTAGACAGTAGAGCACTCTGAGAAAATTCATACATTCATGGGAAGGACACACAAAATCCACACAGAAAGGCCAGAGAAAACGATTCAAACCCACAACCTTCTTGTGTCTGGTGGGGTGGCAGTGCTAACTGTTGGCTTATTGTATACGCTATTTATTAAGAGTAGCTTTCACTAAATGATACACTTATTATCTGATTTAAAAATTGGCTGCAATTCCCTTTTGCAGTCCATGTAGTACACTACATTTTCTAAACGTTGAAAAAGTAAGTAAATTGACAAACGCACTGAACCATAGCTTCTCATTATACAGCCCTCCTGGCGCTGGCACAGCCGACGTACACCCTAGGTTAGATGAAACACACTGCGCATTGTTTCATTTGGCAGAGTATGATTCGGGAAAATAATTATAACCCCGATAGCATGAACATAATATGGAACAAGCTCAGAAACAGTAATTACAAGCTGGCAAAGATAGATCTATTAATTGGAGTGAGCTAATGTGTTGCCACTCTGGCTTTGGATAATTAAACAATGTCTGTGACATCTGTGAAGGGAAAAATTCAAAGAAAAGCTGTTTTTTTTTCTGTTTTCTGATTTCTTAAGGGGAGGTTGTGTTTTGGTTGTTGTTTGTCTGTAAGAGAGTAATAGGACATGTTTACCCAGCAATGATTCCACTGTAAGTAGTTCTCATATTCATGTGGGTGAGTCTGATTATTTTGAGGAAGTAATAACTAAGTGGCTCAGTGGTTAGCACTTTTAATATTTTGGGTATTTGTGTGGATTTTGGTTCCCTGCCACAGTGAAATACAAGCAGACCAGGTGAAGTGGAAACTCTAAGCCCCATGTAGGTGAGAATTTGTTTGTCTGTCTGCGATGAACAGCCAACCTGTCCAGGTTTTTTTTTATGCTTTTATCTCATCATGTCAGGTCTTTGGTGTTGGCTTGTTCTCCTGCCTCAGTCAGTCAACAATGACCTGGCTGCAGCTGCTGCAGGATGCTGCTGCCAGGCTTTTGACAAACACTCTTTTGCGGGGGCCCACATCACCCCTTGACTGGCCTCTTTTCACTGACTCCCAGTGAAATACAGGTTTGATTTCAAAATCTTTTCCATTTCACAAAAGGTTACGTGGTCTGGCTCTGACCTCACAGTCACCGGGTTATTGAGTCCTCACAGGGCCTGATGGGTAAAGTCCAACCTTAAAACAGCTATGAATACTGACAGTAGCTTTACAGCTGTCAAAATCTTTTCTATACATTTTAGATTTGCAGATTTTATCCTAACCAAACAGAGAAAACACTCATTTTTATTTTTAGGTTTTTGGGTATTAGCTTGTCACACTCACATTGTTATATACTGTATTTTTCATATTCTCATAAGTATCCATATTTATTTTTTCTTATATTCTGTTGTGTTTCAGTACGGACATTGTGACTTACCATAAATCTTGAGAGGATGCGACGATTACTTTTTAAACTGAGAATATTTAAATTGCAAAGTGACAGAGGGATGTATTCATTATACATATAATTCTGATTTTTATTTTTATTTATTTATTTATTTTTTTGTGGCAAATCCTACATGAGCCAGTGAGGGACGGTGTTAAATTCATTATTCACCAGCTGCTGTTTGAGGTGAAAAAATGAGCCGCTGCCAATAATTACACAAAATAGTATTTTGTTTCATTGAACCTTTGTCCTTCACAGTCCATTATGTTTTTCACATTGGGTGTAGTTGCCAACTCCCATTACTACTGACAACAGTGTTGCCAATCTCTCGCTGCCCATGCATCATCTTTCATGAAATGGTGAAGAGAGGAGAAGAGAGAGGAGAGATGGATGGGGTCGTGGAAGGTGAAGGTGGTAGAGGGAGAAGATGCGATGGAGATATGTGAGGAGGAAGAGGATGGGGCAGGGAGACCTATTTCTAATGAGGCTAACTGTGTGCTGACAACAGGGCAACAGACACTCAATCAATATTCGTCCCAGAGGTCTCAGGCACACACAAACACACACACACAAACAGCATGAGTGTGTAGCTGCTGCCCAAGGCCATAATTCTGACTATAGGATTCCTGCCAAAGACACACAGACAGAGCAGACTGGACAGGAAGCCTGCTGTGGCAGAACATAAATTACACGACACTCAGTCACTCATGCACACACACACACAGACAGAAACAAAACACACACACACACACACACATCCCGAACATATGACAGATTATAGGCCTATGTGGTCTAACAGTGAGGCAGGAAAGAGCGGACACAGTATCACTACCAGCTTGAGGAGTAATCTACTGCAGCTGAACCAGGCGGCAAAACTGCACGTTTGTTAAATTGAATGTGTCACCAGCAGGAAGGGATGCATCTGCTTTGTTAAGTCTGTCACATGTTTGGTTTAATTTGTGGAGAAAGCAAAAGACGCCTGACAAACTGTACATGTGACATTTAAATATGTTCTGCTGACTAAACGGAAAAACGTAATATATATTGAATTGAAGCAGTCTAACGCACGCTTGAATGCATTTCAAACACTGAAACACACACACACACATTCAGGCACAAAACCCCTTGCGAGGTCCACTTAGTTGATTGGACTAGAAGTGATTGATAGGGAGTTTGGTGATGGATGGCAACTACTTCACAACCACACACAATCACAGATACACAAGCACATGCACAGACACACACGCACATTGACGAAACCGAGTGAAATAGTAAAACCTAATATTAATATTTGTTGTATCTTGCCCAGGGCTGCCTTATCAGGGACTTGCAGAAGTCTACTTTGAATTTCAAAATAACTACATCTGCTGTGTGTGTGTGTGTGCATGTGTTTGTGTATGCAGATGTATGTGTGTATGTGTGTCAGTGACTCTGTGTTTAATACAAGTTTAATTCAGAGAGGGCATACAAAATTATTCCATACACTCGTCACAGTTGAAAAGCGTGTGCAGACATCAGAACAAGCGCACATTCTATTATAAAAAACACCTGCACACATGTAACACGTACATTTCCAAACACATTTGACCTGGTAAATGCTGGAAAGGTGCCATTTTTGTACAAACTATTAGGCTGCTGAAATTGCATTTTCACATTTTTGACAGAGGTGGCAAAGAAGGCACTGTTTCTGATGATAGAAACAAACAAATCATCATATACTCAATTTAATACTGAGTAGTATTTTGACCATATTTCACAATGACTGCACTGCTGTATCCTAGCTTTCTTTGCGTGTGTGTGTGTGTGTTTGGCATGTACTCTGAGTGGGCAGTAGAGAGATTATAGCCAAGCCATTAGTTCTCTGCTCACACACACTAAAGGTCAACCATTTGAACTTTGTTATCATAGCCTTGTTACTTACATGTGTTAGTATCAGTATGCCCATTGGCATGTGTGTGCTTTTGGGTGCGTTTGTGTACCACTCCAGTGTGTAGCCTGTGTATATTGTCTGCAGGCACAGTGAGGTTAATGTGTTTGAAGAGTGACTGCACAGCTGATTACACATTTGTGTTGAAGGTTTGTATTACATGTGCCTCTGTGTGTTGGTGTGAGTCTTTGGAAAAGTCTTTAAATACATGCGAGGGTAGATCATTATCCTACTATGCTCGTCACACACACAGAGAGGCAGAGGCACACGTGCATAATTTGCAGGAGCTCTTGAGGGAAAGCCATGATAATTCAAAAAGAAGTGAAAGAAATGGAAGGCTTTGAGATTCAGAGCAATCTGTAAAATCAGTGCTTTCTCAAAGTCTCAAAGACACAGCACACCGCAATGCAGATAGCACAAACACACACACAAACACATTCAGCATTCACAAAGGTGGGACAGTCTGACACTCGAGCCCTGACCCTAAATCTAAATCTTGACCTCAACTTCAATCAATTCATCAATACGTCTGACTGAATAATAGTGTAGACAGAGTAAAAACAGCAGAGAGCAGCATATGAAAAGACTGAAAGGACAAGGGAAGGGGCAGAGTGAGAGAAAGACAGGGAGAGATGCAGAGGAAAGACAAAAGAGAAGCGGGTGGAGATATTAGGAGGCATGAAACAACAGGCGAGGTGGAGATAAGTGGGAATGAGGTGATTGATAGGCGGCAGACAATGAGAAAAGGAATAAAAGAGGACAGATTGGGTGGGTGAGGGGTAGAGAGAGGGAGAGCGTGTGAGTCGATGTAAGTTAAAAAGACAGATGAGGGAGGCGGAGGGACTGACGGAAACATGGGATTAGAATATATAGCAGGTTCAGGTGGATCGAATTGGAGTGGAACAGGTTAAAGAGAAACAGGGATGAGGAGACAAGGAAGAAAGAAGGAAGCAGGAAAGCAGGGAAAGAGATAAGAGGAAAAAGAAAGTGAGATATAGATCCCTTATAAGTCTGGAGTTAATGTGATCTGTTTCTGGATACGTTATCTGGGTAATGACATCTGATACTGCATCTTTACTTTACACCCAGTATTAAAGGGGCTATATGTGAGAATTGGCCAACTGTTGAATTCCAACTCCAAACAACCAGGGGGCAGCATATTACAAAACGTTGGGGATGGTCTCTTCTATCATAAGAAACAAGGAAATGCACTCGCTGGTCCCTCCTCCCCTCTACCCTCCCCTCTTCCCTCTGACTGGCCATCGGGCATACCAGGACAAATCCTTGATGGACTGTCAAAAAATCCATTAAGTTTTTACCGGCCCTGTCAGTCTCTTTACTGGACCTCTCTGTGTACTTGTCATTTGCAGTGCACCTGAGAGTGTGCTGCATGCATGTTCTGGGACTAGTGCCAATTTAAGGATTACCAGGAGAAGAAGCAGTCTACGCTTCTGCTGCGGCTGGACCGTGCAGAGTTTCGAATGGGACCGATTGGGACTAAAGACGAGAGATCAGCTGCTGTGTCAAGATAAGTGCATGGAAGGAACGTCTTCGGCAGCAGGTGGAAGAAAAAAGTGGAGCAATGTCGCTGAGAGAGGGTGACTGCAACACAGGTTTATAGCCTACTTGCAGTTACTATTTCTTCATCCTCTCATGTTGGACTGATGGCAGAAATGATGCTACAATGACTCACTATCGCCTCTTGAGGAACAAAGTGGTATCACAACACTGTTATCATGCCAACTTCAGTAGATATCTCTGCAACAAATTACATAGATTTAACATAAGGTCAAAACTGATAATGCTAGTTAATTTTGAAAAGTAAAATACTTATGCACAGCACCTTTAAGGGGAACTCTTTTTTAGACATTGTGGCAATCAACATTAGTCACTATTAGCATAACATATGAATCTCAGTTGAATTGCATTGTGGGTAATGAAGGCACCAGATTTTGATCAGGAAGAAGAATGAATAGAATAAAAAAAGACATTATCTCTGGATCCACATCATCAAATTTTATCTTTTTTTTTAAAACTTGTACAGTGTGAATCCAGCTAAATTGAAGAAGACAACAAGTGGTCTAGTTTATCCGGTATCATCACGCCTGCAGTGTGTTCTCTGTACATGTACACCTTGCATACAGCTAACTTGACAGTGAGATGTGGGTGACTTTGAGAGAATAATAACTGCGAGAATAATGGCTCCAGGCAGCGCGACAGGGATGTAGAGGTGATGTGACCTGCAGTTTGAACTTCTCTGCTTGTCTGAATGTCTTGAGCTGAACTCTTACACTCACATCAAGTGGAAAATAATAATTATTATGTTAACGTGGGATAACGTGAACTTGTGTGTTAATCCTCTGACACCAACATATTGTTGAAAGAGAAAAGGATGTATAAAAAGAGTGCATGAAGCAGCAATTACTTTGTGGAAATGAGAAAAGCTCTCAATTATGACATAATGGATCTACAGTATTTTGTAATGTATTTATTTAACATTTAGTGAGAAAATCCACCATGTGTTTACTGCAATTTCAACTGCCCCATACCATCTCAACTCAAGTGGTACTTTGAATTGTGTATAATGTTCTTTTTAATAATTAACTTAGATTGCAATCACATTAAAGTGCACTTACTGATTCATTATACAAAATCACTTCAAATTATGAGCCAGGTTGGCGAGATCTGCTGATCAGTGATGGTGCCATCCTTCTTCTGTTACTTCTATGGTTTTTGAAGTCTCAAGCATTTAAGCCAAGCCAGCAAAGGGCCGCTACTATGTGATACTAAAGAGCCACATCTTATCATATAGATATAACCTTAACATACTACAGGAATCACTGTTACAGTCAAGATTGTACTTGTTCTCACAGTTGGGTGTAAAACTCAACGCAGGCAGTAATGACTTAATTTACATAATTTTCTCTCTGCAGGGAGGTGTTTATAATTTTTGTTATTAAGTAAAATAAGTAATTCCGTTGAAGAGTGCAGTGTGTGTGTGTGTGTGTGTGTGTGTGTGTGTGTGTGTGTGTGTGTGTGTGTGTGTGTGTGTGTGTCTGTGTGTGTGTTGGAGCATCTTTCCTCCAGTCCAGCTGGTATCTGACAGTGCTGCCATGGCAACAGAGGAAAGCCATCACAGCCAAAATGTCTGTCAGTGGACTTGTAGAAATAATTGTCCTTCTGTCCACACCCCCCCTTTTTTTCCTGGTCTCTTATTTCACTATGCTCATCTGTCTATTTCTGTCTGTGTGATAACTCTATTAATCTGAGATCTATTAATCTGCCCATCTGTTGATCTATCCACCATTCTGTCAGTCCCTCGATCAATCTTCCTGTTCATCAGCCTGTCTACCGATCCACCATCAGTCTTCTGGTTTATCTGCAATCTTTCACTTCATTATCCAATCTTATAGTCTGTCTATCTATCTATCTATCTA
The DNA here is from genome assembly GCA_033238685.1 of Lates japonicus. Lineage (NCBI taxonomy): Eukaryota > Metazoa > Chordata > Actinopteri > Centropomidae > Lates > Lates japonicus. The sequence goes on from BRZM01001953.1 coordinate 34,684, forward strand.
TCTATCTGATACAGTGGGTGTTTGCATTAGTCTCTTACCTTAAAGAAAAACATCCCAGGGCATCAGCAAGACGAGGGAGAGACATATGGGAGAGAGAGAGAGAAAGAGAGAAATTATTACTATTAAAGAATTGTTAACATTCAAGTTTTGAATCTCAGTCTCTTGTGGAAGTTCTATCAGTGTAAAGTGGACAAATTGTTTTAGAGATATAAAACATCATTCTGGCTCACAAAATGTCACGTAAGGCTCTATGAAAACAGGGCTGACCCCTGTTTTACGTCAGCACCCACGGTTAAAATAATATAGTATAAGCAACATGACATTGTGTACATTAAGGTGTTTGCTCCACAAGTTGTGTTGTGGTTAAAGGTCAAATGTGACGTAGCGGTACTGATGAAGGGGTCATCATGTCATCACACACACTTCCACAGTGGAGGGAACATCACCCACTTCCCTTTGACCTTAAGGCACACGTGCATGCCTGCTTACGCTGTATAAACACACACTCACACACACATACACAAACACTGTGTATAAACATCTGCGTAGATAATTACGCTCTGTGTGTGAATATGTGATTAGGTGGTAATTATCATTACCAAGCTAAACGTGGGCAGATAATTCTAGAAAACCACAGCTCTCTGTCATCTCTGTATTTGTGTGTGTGTGTGAGTGTGTACTTAGATGTATTTCTTTATGTGAGTGTTTTTAAATGTGTAATATACACGTGTACACATGCTGTTGCATTCATGCATACACCTATGCATTTGCACATATCATCTATAGTAGTTTGTGTGCCTCTGCATGTACGGCTAACACTTCTTTTGCATGTTTTTGAATGTCTCACTGCAGTTTCATCTTCTAAAGCCTTTTATATATATTTGTGTGAGTGTGTGTCTGTGTGTGTGCGCGTGCACAGCTCTACAGAAAACTCTAATATGGCAGGGTCAGCTCTGCAGAAAATGGTCCATTGAGCAGCAATTGCATTCTGCTGCCAAGGACTCTCTGCTTGACTCTTGCCTTTTCTATGGAGCTTTACGTAAAACCGCTGAGCTCACACACAAACACAAACACACTCGCACGCGCTCACACATACACACACACACTTGTAGAAGAGAGGATAAAGGGAGAGACTGAGAGCAAGAGTGGAGGAGGTGTGACTAATCTTCTCTTCCTCTGTTTGGAAAGACTGGAGGAGATGAGCGAGGGCTGTAAAATCATTTTGACGGGGAGGATTAAGACACTCACACACACACGCGCAAACACACACATGCACATACAGACACACACAGGTATGCTCTCTTTCTTACGCCCACACAGGTCAACATCAGTCACACTGATGCACACACTAACACACATACGGACAAACATATACAGGTGCATCCTTATTAGCTCTCACATGTGCAGCCATACAATGAGCCAAACTCAGATTTTCTCTCTCACATATGCTCTAAAAACACCTACACACAGATATGCTAACAAGCTCCCACACAAACAATATATAAAAGACTCCTTACACCTGGCATTAACATGTATCTCCTTTCCAGATTGTGTCAAGATCTGATGTTGCTGATGTTATATTTACACCTGCCAGGGGAATCTAATTTTTCTTTCTGTTGCCATAATGCTGTTTGTCATACCATCGTCACTTCCCCTTATTATGACAAAACCCTTGAAGACTCCATGTCATTCAATTTTCATGTTTTCAGATCTAGTCTGGCGCAAGATCAGAGTAATGTTCCTCTCATAAATGTGGGTTAGTTGAAAACTCAGTTCAACCAGTTAAACTGAATAAATTTGAAGAGCGAATCAAACCGACCAGAACAGCCACAATACTGGGACCTTTTTGGCCAACAGCAGCAGCTCAGTGCTGATGCTGCAAGCTGGCCCTGAATGGATGCATTTCAGTAATTGTTTGGTAAAGTCATGTTGTGATGAGTTCTCAAGAGTTAAACTGACATTACCTGGAAAACCAGAAATGTTTGAAAAGGAAACTACTTCACTTTTTCACTGAATTTATTTCCATTTTGAACATCTTCCACACCATATGACAATATCACTGCAGTAAAATATGATCTTTATACTGGATGAAATCTTCATTCCCTGTTTTATCTGCAGCACAGGCCTGTTTCCACAGCTTGTCACAGTAGGAACAGCAATGCTAATAACATTAAGGATGGCTTTGTTCTATTCAAGTGTCCCTGTGAGCTGTGACAGCGGTTCAATCCAAATGTCCGGTGTACACCACACTTGCAGATTTGCTGAGGTACCTGACACGTTCCTGCAAAGTCCGCAAGTGCAGAGGGGATGTCCAGATTCACAACAACATAATCGAGGATGTTCTTAGCGCCAATATAGCTCAATGTTGGTGAAAAAGAGACTAATGTTTAACAATATGAAATGAAGAAATGTATATAAGAAAAAAGACAACACACAGATGCATTAAAAATATCTTTAAAAAAATCAACAGCTTAAGAGCCATGAAGTGCAAAACCTGTCTTATCTGGGTCTTGTGTAGCCTTGCAAACATGACAGGGTGAGTCCAGAGGGTGGACATTTAAATTCAGACAGCATGACAGCAGGCAGCGTGCACAACAGAAAGACCTTGAAATTGAAACAGCCATTATTAATTTAGACCATTGCGTTTCTTACTGTGAAATGTAAAAATGTCTCCCAATAAAAAGGCCTCTTACATCAAAAGGAAATATTCGAGATATCATGTATGTTATTTGATACAGTTTTCTCCTAAAGTCAGCATGAAAACTTGGTGAAAATTGAAAGTAAAGTTCTGTGGGTTTGAACGTTTGGCCACGCAGCTTGAGTTCATCGAGTTGGACTGACTGCTGGGTGCGGCAGATTTTAGGAGGTTAAACTGACAGAAGACACGAGTATTTTCACAAGCCATTATTCACTCACTCACTCACTCACACACACACACACACACTCTCTTGCATCCTGTCCATCTCTCAGTGCCACAGAGAGAGAGCGGCTGTTGCCAGGATACAGAGGTTGTGTGTCTGTTTCCTGTCGGATCGGTCAAAGGAAGAGAAATAAAACTTTCTGATCAAGACGTCACTTACCCGTCACTCCGCAACCTTTGATCTTCCATCTGTGTGTGCGTTTCTTTGCAAGCACTAATGTGTGTTAAAGCACATTTGATGCAGTCCAGCCCCTCCCTCTACCTCACATTAGTGAAATGCCAAATACATAATTAACATTTATGCGATGTTCCCTGGCATTGTTAACCTAATTCTGCTGACATTTGCCACATAAGTCAACATTTATTTAACTAATTCTCAACCTCTGTGTGTCTGTTATTTCAGAGTTTCACGATTTTCTTTCTCTGTAATCCGACAAATAATTCAGATGGAAAAAAATGACCAAAGTGGTACTATACACCTGCTCCTTTCCAATCATGGAAGTGCATTTAGAACGCGTCATATTTGTGTTGGACATTTACACTGAAGTGATTAAAAAACTGAGGAGTATTTTTTCTTGCTGCAGACAATAACCATAAAGATTTTAGGGCAACGTTAAAGAGTTTAAAGATAAAATAAACCCACCTTCAGTGCACAAAATATTTCAGACCACTCTCAGATAGAATTTCTGTTGGACCTCGACTATAAAGCTTCCTCCATATAAATTACAATGATTATTTTGGAGCTCACTTGGAATCTAACCTGACCTGGGAGAGATGAAGGGAAAGGAAAGAGAGGATTGAGGGATGAAAAAAGAGGAACGAGAGATGAGGTCTGCTCTTCTCATTTGTGAAAACGATACATGAACATTCATTTCAGAAAGAGAAAGAAAATACACACAAATATACAAACAGGTATTTTATGTGCTTCACAGATTCATGAGCGCACACACATGCGTACGTGCAGTGTTTCCACATACTTCTTGTCTCTGCTGTGGTAGAAAAAACTGTGCTTTTTTGCATCAGGGCATAAATGTGCATCATACAGTTTTCTCCCCATCTGTTGGTGTTAACCTGTGTGGCACACACACTCATGGGCTGTGTTCTCGCTACTCTTTTTGCAAATGTTTCACAACTGATTTGAAGGTTCGACAAAGAGGGTGAAATATTTAAAGTTGTATCTGGCAGTTTAAGAGCTCTGCACAGTTTTCAAGGTTCTCATTAAGCTACAGAAAAAATTCGTCCCTTCAGAATTTTACATGAATAAGTGCAGGGCTGAATGATGTTTTATCAAAAGTATTCGAGATTATTGTTTAATATAATTTCTCCATTAGGTTTAAGGTCAAGCTCTAAGTGGGAGGATGTCAATGTCACCAGGCTTTCAAGTTAAAACTAATACAAGCTTCAGCTTCCATCTTATTGAAAAGATTAACAACCACTCTTTTTCTTTGTAAGGAAGAGTTGAATATTGCTATTAAGTTTAAAACGCTTGTTCAAGTTCACACAAATTCAGAGTAATAAAAGTAGCATTAAAGATTTTTTTATTGTGTCTTATTTGCAACAGTGGGTGATAAATACTGTAGCAAAAGGATAATAAATATACAAGCATACACACTACACTACATTAAAAATAGCTAAAATTTACTTAAAATATATGCTAATAAGGCACCACCTTTTCCTTCTTTTATCTCTTTTTAACTCCACCTGTTTTAAGACACCTGGTCTAACGATGCCTATACTCATCAACAGTTTGCTGTAGGGTTAGTTAGGCTGTTATCAAGTACACGGCAGGGCAGGACTCCAAATGCAGGACTCAGACACAATCACAGTTCAGGTTCTTTATTACGAGTCCGATCAGGCAACAGTATCAAAAGGCAACAGGCAAAATCCAAAATCAGGTACTCAGGCAATGGTCAGAAACACAAAGAGTCAAAACTGGAAACAAGGCTGGAAAGCTGACACGAGGGACAAGACAATCTGGGAACTGACAAGAGGAAGAGACACTGACTAAATACACCTAGACAAGGAGATAACGAGACACAGGTGAAACACATTAGGGCGGGGACAGTAATCAAGGCAAGGAAGTAAAGACAACTGGAATAACCAAGGAACAGGAAACAGGAAGACAAGACAAAATACCAAAATAAACATTCAACATTCAAACCCTGACAGCTGTGTTCAGATGGGCGGCAGCACTGCATAAAAACTGCAGCCCCTTCATTCATTTAATTTCAATGTGACCACTGCATTGGCACAGTGAGGGTGTCGACGTACACGGCTTTGGCAAAACAAAACATTACCTGACTGTCAGACCAAAAGGTTGAACCTGGCTCAACTTTTCTGGCAACTCCATTGCTCCATTGGCCAATCAAATGCATGCCAGAGCTCATTGCTGGTAGATTAATTTGTAACTTGAAGGGCAAATTTCTACTGTTTACTCTGCGTTCGTCTCACAGGAGGGTGTGCGGTGTTTTGGTGTCTGATGAGTTTTTAAACTCATGGATCTGTTACTCTAACCGGCTTTCCTCGAATATATGTCATTGTTTTATCAGTATCTGTACCCACCCCATCATCACCACCACCACCACCACCACCAGTGCAGTCCTTTGTATTTTTTAAATGCAGAGTGTTTTGTCTGGTTGCTCTGTCAGAGATGTGAATTTCTTTGTATCTTGCAGCTGAAGTGAAAAAGCAGACAAAGCTGCTGTTTTTGCACCAGCTGTTTGAGGATGTTGTGCTCGGCTCTTTGCCGTTTCTGTAGAAAAAGCTGTATGATGGGATGAGTCAGGCTCAGTTTGAGACAAGGGACTCCAACATAAACGAAGCTGTCTTTTGTACTGGATCAGGAGGGGGTCTTCCTAAATCCCCTCTGCAGGCCACGTTTTGGGCAATTTCAACAAATCATACCCTAAAAGATATTTTGGGTATATTTAAGACAGAATTTAAGATATTTCTTCCTTTTAAAGAGATTAGTACAACGACAGGATAAAAATGTTGCAACCAGATTCAACAGAGTGGGTTGAATTTGTGTAGAAAACCTCCACAACTGGTTTGAACCTGCAGTGAAAACAGAGCCCAGTACAGCTCTCACCGCTCTGATCTGAGGGGTTACTGTGACTCAGAGGTGAGTGTAGTTCACTCCACTCATAGAGGAGCTGCTACTAATCTTTTACACCCACATAACCCCCACTCGCTTTTAGATCTCTGTGCAAAGGAGGCAGTGACACAGAAGGCAAAATTAGGATCTGCAGAGCAAACTCAGGAACAATCATTTACATAATAACTGTATCCATCAGAACGCTCCACTGAAAGGAAGAGAGCACTGATTAATTCTTCCCTATGCCTTGATTTCGCTTTGTTTGACTGATGCTCACAAAAACACACACCAGCACTCAGACACACAAACCTTACACCTTATTATGCTAAGTATAACCTGTCATAATGACATCCATCATTCCTCTACCCATTCCATACATTTCTCCCATCTCGTTCTCTTCATTCCTTTCTGTTCCCAAGGTGACGGCAATTTTACATCCCTATTGGCCGTTTCTACGGTTACTGAGAGATGACTAACTGTAACAGGTGCCCTTTTTATATCACCTCCCCACATTCCCTCCCCAATGTCTACTTCTACTGGTCTTCTTTTTTTTTGAGGGAAAAAAATAGATTTTTTAAAAGGCTTTACTATCATCACACCGTTTAGGTGACGATCGTCCAGTAAGTGCTAACAGTGTAACAGCAGTTTGAGTCGCTTTCTAATAGGCCAGTACAAGGTACAGCCAAACAGATGGGAGTCAGTTAAAACATCAGACACACAGTAGTAGCCCCGAACAGCAGGTTGTGAGGAGAGGACTTTCAGACGTAAAGATTTCAGCTCTGTTCAGCAGCATATTCTAAAGTCAGCTGAGAAAATGCGTATGCACAAAATAACCAGACAGTGCAACCATATATGACTGACTGAGCTGACCTGAGCTTTTTATCCCATGTTAAAAACATGTGGGAGGAGGACTCAAAAATCACTAACGGTATTTGCTCGACTTGGTGCACTCTCCGTATCTGTGCACAACACAATGTACTCCAGTAGAAAAAGCATATATAAAGTCCATTAAACCACTGCCAAATTTGCAAAAATGTTTCCAAATTATAAAGACACTTGTAGAGACTCTGACAGCCCCTGTCCCCTCCTAAATGTTTCCCTTTAAATGTATGAATTAATTTATATATTTACTTTATTTACTACTTCATTGATATTTTTGTAAAGGTCTTATACCCAAGAGCTTGTTTGGGTGGGCAGGTGGGTGGTAAGGCAGGTGAGTAGATGGGGTTGTACTATATCTTTGCTTTTTTTTTCGTAAATGTTGAAATTCTATTTCAAAATGTTAATAAAACAACAACAAAAGAAAAATCCAGACATCCTTTGAGTTGTCATGCATTATATTTGCTTGATTAATCAAGAGATGTTCTTAAGGTGAACTGTTCCTGCTAACAGAGATGCAACACTGTCCACATGTCCCAGTACATCCAGAGATACTAAAAGAGAAATTACCATATCGTCTATGGTAAATAGTGGCATATCTCCTAATCACAGTCATCATATAAAACCTGTTTTGCCCCTTGATATTCTTTAAATTTCAGCCAAAACTTTGCTTCAAGTGTACTGTGTCTTACTTTTGACTGACCTGCAGACCTGCCACATAAATTCTGCATAATACTAGAAGCTGAAACTGGCATCACCCTTTAATGCCAAACTGTCAAAATTATACCTGCAATTATAAAAGCCATTTTATCTTTCAAAGAGTTATTATGCAAGGGTACACTTTTACAGCTCCATTTCTAAGCAAAAGTGAATGAGTAGAGTATGTACTTTGTTATGTACAGGTTTCCTCTGTTTTATGCATTGAGGTTGAGGTGTTATTCATAAAATGTGAGAATTGTCTGTTTGTTATTATCGGATTAAGCAGAAGCAGAACATCTTCTCTCACCTAGAGCGTAACCGTTTATGGATGTCACATTGCTCCCTCAACTCCTTGTCTGGAAGCCAAATATATTTCATGTGTGTGTGTGTACAGGTGCCCTATCCAAACTTTGTGCACCATTTTAAAGTGGATCCTGTGTGTTGTCCATGAACATCTCTCAGCTACCGCGAACAACCCTGACGCTGTCTCTTCTCTCTCTGCTCCTCCCCTCCTTCATCCCTCTCTTGCGCTCTCATGCGCCCACTCACTGCCACTTCACGCTGATAGACACGGAAAAACACACAGATGAAGTGAAATGAAATGAAAAATGATGAGAGGATGAGATGAAGAGAATAATAGCTCCTGTCTCAGTTTGCACACATGATCAGACACTGTTTCTGTATGGAGGAAAAAAACAGTAGCCTACCAGCATGGACTGCTAATTTAAATTATCTTGTCATATCAGCCCTGGACACTATACTTGTTCTTCTATACGTTGCCAATGGCGATGACACATCTTTGCTTTTCCCTTCAAAAACCTCTCTGTACACATATATACACAGAGACAGACCACTATCACACTCCCTGAAGCCTCCCTCAAGCAAAGCACTCAGTCCATTGATGTATCTCAGCCTCCTGACCATCCTCTCCCTCGCTCTTACAATATCTTTTTTGGTATCTCTATTCAGTGTCCACAGGTAAGAGCATGTGTAGCTAAAGACTAACCTTTAGCACTGCTAGCATACGCAGAAAGCATGAGAAAGACTGACAATGCAAACAGACAGGGAGAGAGAGAGGAGATGTGGAGTTGCATTTTCCTCTGTGTTCTCTCAAATTTGCTTTGCCCAGTTTAACTGCTCTTTCTCTCCTTGTTGTGGGGTGGAGTTTGTGTCTACTGCTGGCGTATTTTCACGCCTACATGCCCTTTGTTTGAAGAGGATTGTGCTGATCTTGTCCCCACAATTTACTGTGGGCTGCAGTTTTACTTTCACTTTGATCAGTGTCAGCACGTATCATTACGGAACAGCGAACAATGTACCCCGAGGTTAGAAGACTATTAAGAATCTGACAAAATAATTACATTGTAATTTCCCGCAAAACTGATGCCCACATTTTGTGGAGCAGTTTTCTAGTCAGAGGTTTACCTTGCCTACATTAAGGGCACTAACTTTATCTACTAACTTTTCTTTTTTGTGTGTGTGGAAACTGAAATTGAAATTGTGATGGAAATTGCCATTATCATAAAGTACTGGACCAAACAAGATTCTGACCTGATGACAGCACTATAGGTGGAAAATTGAAGTGTCTCTAAAGTGACTTTACAAATCATCCTGAGGGGAATGGGAATATTTGCACAAAAGTTCATGCCAAACCATTCAGACGTAAAATATCTCACCAAAACTACATATGGGAACCAAAGTCATTACAATCCATCATGTGAGCGGCAAACGCTTTCACAAACTGTGTCCTCATCCCCTGGTAATGAGATATTTCATTGAGAGGAAAAATTTGAACTGCTGGTGCAGGAGTCGGTAAATGTCAAAAACTGCACCATTACATAATAACTCATCCAGTCGTAGGCATGGAATTTCATCCACTGACATTGTCATCCTTGAGCCCTCAAACCTAACACCATGTTATTTATCTGATCCAGACTCATGCAGACCTTTTGTTGTCATGGTTATAATAATAAACACAAGTTGAAGATAAAATTGACTATTAGTTTTAGGGAATGAACACGTCCCCATCTAAGACCTTGTGTTTTGTCAACCTCCATCCTACTTCCTCCTAACGCACTCCATCCTCTGCTTGGCTAAGTCACTTGCATGACAATCTATAACAGTTTTCTCCAGTGACAGTCTCTTTGAGCCAAGTCAAATGACATTATACTGCATGGATTGTCAAATCTTCGATTAAAATAAATGTCATCAAATTGATGATCAAAGTGAACACACACTTATGGACTGCCTAATCTCCAACACATTCAGAATTGATGAAATATCACTTATGAACTTATATAACTATTTATTATAAAAGAGACTGAACTACTTTGAATGTTTTTGTGAAGGCACGACTCAAAGCAATTAAATGAACTGACAAACCTCATCATCTGTCTTTGGTTCTCCAAACAGCCATCTGACCACCCAGCGAGGTGACAGAGAGAAGAGATGAGGATATAGAAAGATTAAAGGAAAAATAATGCTATAGAGACAATGTGAGGATCATTTGAAATACTTGAAAAGCAACAGAGATTTAATACCTTACCAAACACGTATGGGCAGATTCGGTATGAGGAAGATACATTGTTTAACAGCTTCCAATAACTAAACATACATAACATCCAGAGCTCAGGCAGCACGACAAATGCACGCACACACACACACACACACGCAAACGCTGAAAATTAGAACAAGCACTTTCTAGTAAATCACAATTGGCTCTGCTATTTCATGGTAATGAGATTGCCCAGCACGACAAGTTCAACATATCATGACACACACATGAAATTGCTTAACAAACCCACACACATGAATGTGAGGATGTGGGATTTGAAAGAGGAAGACAAGCGTGAATTCATCCTTGGAAGCACTGCGCATCTTCACCAACTGTGTGTGTGTGTGTGTGTGTGTATGAGAACAGTCCTATTAGGAAAGGTCATCTCTTGTTTGTCATGCAGACAGGACTCCCAGTTGTCAACTGAAAATTACATTTGAAAGGTTTAGTGTGTCTTTTTTCCTGTGTGCCCTGTGAGCCTCATCTACCTGTGGAATCTGATCCAACTCTCAGCAGGTAGACGTCACCACCCCTTGCTGTCCACGTCCCCCCACTTCTACAAACCGCCTCACCATCAAGCTATATAATTACAAGATCCTTCTAATCAAATACAACAGAGAAAGACACAGAGAGAAATGGACATGATAGCAACATGACGTCCAAACAATAACAACACAGCACCACCTTCTCTGTATTTCTACGTCTGTCTTCCCTCTTTCTTTCTTCTCCTGTCCTTTGTTCGTAACCCTGATCTTCCTCTCTCTATGTGTCTTTGACTTTCAGTTTGATGATCTGAATTAAGCAGTCAATCCAATCCCTGAGGGGACGACATAACCTCTCTTCTTTCCCCCTTTCTCCCCCACCGTCCTCCTCCCCTTTTACCCTCATTCAATACCAAGTAAGAAAGATGGAAATTACTCATTATAAAGCATCTTTTATCTGCATTTTATCTGGTTTTTCAGTTTTTTGTAAATTAATAAGTAGTTAATTCAACTCTATCCCGTGAGTAAAATTTAGTTAAGAAAAAAGTCAGTGTTGGATGTGTAGTAATAGTGTGTCCTACATTTAAACTGGTGTGTGAGAGACTGGGCTAAAAGGGAAGTTATGCACTCAGTGTCACAGAATAATGATTGCCTGAAAGGCAATTTCAATTTCTACTTTCACTTCAGCCTCCAATGCATAAATTGTGCATTAAATTACTCAGTCTCGCCAACTTCCCGTTTTGCTTACAGCTTAAGAGAGACTGTTTCTTGGTTACACACGTCGGGACAGATAATTGGAAAGTTAAGATATTAGATTTGGGCAATTTTAATCCCTTAAGAATTACTCTAATTGTCTGGGTATTGAGTGTGAGATTATTATTCTGATTGGAGGAGGTTTGTTACAAAGCCTGAGTTTGATTGGGTGTTCAAAGGTGCGATATAACAATATAAAATGTTGAATGAGTTACATACATAACAAAATGTATATGTCAAGCTGAGGTGGAATGGTCTAATTTCTGCTGCTTTTCAAACATTTCATTTGTTTTTTGGGGGTTTGTGCTATGAAAGTATCACCACTGTTAAATAGGGACAATTTAAAACAAACTGACACGGTGTCATTAATCATGTCCTCACTTGTGCAGGTATTGGGAGTGCATGTCTGTGACAGGCGGCAGCTGTGGCGTCTGTTAGTGCTCCCTGTAATTAAATCATAAATACTTAAAGCTTTGAAAGAGACAGCGAGCGAGGGAGAGGAAGAGAGAGAGAAAAAGAAGAGGAGGGGAAGACAGGAGCGAGCGTAATTGCGTTCTCTGGGGGTGTTCATTTGATTGCTGAAACAAGCCCTGAGCTAACGCATTTGTGAGTTCAGACGGATTGTTAGGCTAAGGTAGATTCCATGTCATTCGGATTCTTTCTTTCTTTCTCTCTCTCTCTCTCTCTTTCTTTCTTTCTTTCTTTCTAGTTCAAGCAAATCGAGGCCTGTCTAATGCTTCAGGCAGAGACAAAAAGTGATTGAGTGTGTGCAACTGAAAACATGTAATGAGCAAAATGGAATGAACTTGCCAAATTCAATGTGTCCAATATGTTTGTTTTGTTTTTCTTGCAGAGTAACTCTAATAGCTGTTTCTGTTCCAGTTTGCTGGTACAAGGTCATCGTGAAAACACAGAAACGTTAATACTCTGGTCGGTGGATTGATGGCACGTGTGCGCTCTCGTAGAGTCTGTGCCAGTCAAACCACAGCGAAAGCATAAAACTAAGTGTAACGTGCAGTTGTGTAACAGCAAACCCCTTCATGTCTCTCTTTCCCCTCACCTCCCACATCACCACTTCTGAGTAACATGCGTCACCACTTTGGATGTAGCTTACTAATGTTCGATATTTCATCTGAGGCATCAGCAATGTTTCTTGTCCTTGTCCTCCCTCTCTCTCTCGCTCTCTCTCTCTGAAGTTCCCTGATGTGACACCTTTCTCTTCTCTCCCCAGCACTTACCGTTTCCTCTCTGTCTTTGCTGTTGCATCTCTCGCTTCCTTTCATACATACAAGCTACCCTGTTTCTTTGCACCTTTGTCTCTGCACCATCACTCCGCTGACTGTGCAGAAAGGTGAGGTGCGTGCCAATTTACATCACTCTGCTCTCTCATTTTCCCACCTGTATTCCTGCACCTTCACTCTGTACCCCTCCCCCACTCTATTCCTTCTTTTCCATTCCCTCTCTCTCTCTTCATCTTCTCCTTGTTCTGTCCTTCCCTGTCACCTCATCTCTCCCTCGTCTCAGTCAACTAACAGGTGCTTTGGTGCATGTGTGTGAACACAGAGTATTTGTTGTCGATAAAATGTCATTAGTAATTCAAAATGTGGTCCTGTACATCCCTGCTTTAATTCACAAGCTGCACACAAAAAACCATCCCTAATGCCAGACAAGAAAACTTCAAATTACGTTCAACAGGTTTTCTACATTCACTTTTCAACTTCATCACTTTCTATAACATCTATGCATGGCAACCATGGTATTCCTAAGGTTAGGGAAAGATCATGGTTACTGAGAGAGAATAAAAATGTAAATGTTGATTACAGGTCTGTGTTTGGAGGTGACCCTCAATCCCCTGCATAAGATTACAGCCACAACCCCGACCTCCACACCCACACTTTCTACTTTGTTACATCAAAACGGCCAAAATAAGAAGCTGCATTTTGAGTTTTCAGACATTCTTAAAAACATGAATGAGGCTTTGTTGGGGGGGGGTTAAATTAGCAGATTTTCCCAATGAAATGGCTCATTCAAGTGTCAAAAGAAAATGACGTCTCTGAACTGAGAAACAAAATGTTAATGACTCACAATGTGATTCCAAACAAAACAATCTTGAGAAAAACACAAGCAAGAAAAAGGAAGGAAAAAAAGAATCATATAAAAGGACAAAACAAAACAAACTGGCAAAGCAAAGCAGGCGAAAAATCATTTTTGAGACGGTGGTGACGGCTGGAACAAAAGACTCAAGATTGTCTTTGAGAGCGCTGAACAAAGAGCGCACAAACAGAAAGACAGTGATACTTAGATCATTAAAATTAGTTTATTGAGCCACCAGTTGTGTCTGTCACAGGGAGCCCCCACTCCTGTCCACGCACCAACACACACACAAGCACAAAAGCGACGTGTCTTATCTGTCAGGAGAGGAGAGAGCAGACCCAAAAGGGACTCCAGTCCCCGGACCCAGACAGAGACATGTATCACAGAGTGCTTCATCTCCCTGCTGGTGATGGAGACGGGAGATACAGGAAGAAGTAATCGAGGCCCAGTGGCTGATATGAGCAGTCACTGGGGAGCCGAGCCGGAGGTGAAACTTTGCCTGTTTCAATCTTTCAGACAGACATTACAAGCTGCTCCCTGAGGAGGGCCATTTTATGGTTCCCTTGGTTTGTAAGAGACATGAAAAAAGGGAAAATGAGAGAAAAAGAGGGGGAGACCGGGGAGGAGGAAAGCTGGTATCTGAGTCTTGGAGAAAAGGAGAGATTTAAAGAACTATAACGATGGTTTTTGCATGCTCTGGTCCATTAACTACAAATCAACAATACTTTATATACTGCCAAGCACAGCATAACTTTTTGGATTGATTTCTACCTTCCCGGCAGCAATTGGCTTTCTTTTATCTCAGCACCTTTCACTGTGAAAATCAACTAGCAAAGACTTGAATATGGAGATGTTTAGACTGCAACATTTTGGGCAAAATACAACTTGAAGCAACAAGCTGCCAAAAATATATATTTTTTACATGTAAAAAACTCAACCTCCCTGTAAGACTGGTGATTTAAAAAGTTTGTTTCTTCGAGGTAATGGGCTGAAATCTGTTTGAATTCATGGTTGCAACAATGGATTCCAAAGATGGTAAGTGTCAATAATATAAAATCTAAAATTGTTCACACTGATAATAGGCGATTTAAAACTGTTATCGTTACTGTGACAAGTCAAAGTGTCTGCCTCTGTGAAGAAACCTATGATAAAGGTGTAAACTGTCTAGCCCTGACAGGAGAGTGAGGGAGATGTCAATCAAGCTCTGTCTTTACCTGCCTGTGCAGCATGATGAGGTCTAATCAGGCAACATAAGTGACAGCGTCTGTGGATGGAGGGTGGAGTACGGAGGGTGTCGGGTTTTAATGATGTTCAAATGTCCTGTATTTGATGTGAAGTGTGTGTGGTTGATGGTCGTTTAATGCATAAACCTTCATTTGAGTTGCAGGGAGAATGGACCAAACACCACTACTCTGGTGAATTTTGGGTGACATACACCTTTGAAAATGCTTTATACCACACTATAGTTTAGTTGTGTGCAGCTATACAACAAGGACAGTGTTTATTCATGTACTCATGAAGTACTGCCCACGAAGAAACATTTTATATTAACACAACTTCATGTTACTGTTGTCTTTCATTATCTATTTGTACACAGCCCTTCACTCATGGGGTTCCCACAGGAGGAGTTATAATAGTTGACAAAATATAAACATTAATGAGAAGAAAAGAGAAAGAGGTTCTAAAAAATACAAGTCCTGACGAGACTAAAGTAACTAAAAAAAAATTAAGCTGATTAAACATGCACTGTGATGGATTACTTATCTGAGGCAAGTCTCTCTGCAAGTTGATTTTCATACTGTGCCAGCATGAACTGAAACCAGCGGCTGCCTCGAAGGTGGTGAATCAATCTTGTATGCTTTGGAGTATATAAAGTATATGTCATCTGCTCTGCACCTAATGGAATAAAATATACAAAACCACCTGATGTTCTTTTAGGGACTAATGAAGTTTCTATTCATAAACACTATAAAATGAATATAAAGTATTATTTGTAGTTCCCTTGGTACAACCCACATCTAAATTGCCTTAAAGCATAAAATCCTTTTCTAACTCATCTGTGTCACTACAGCTGCATATTTGTAATAATGACGGGTATAGTTTTGTAGAGAAATCAGTAAAGGAAAATGGTTTTTACCTGGATTCAAGTCATTTGTTTGATCATTAAGAGGAAGTGTCTGATATATCAAACATTTAAAATGCATCCATTGTGCTGCAGCTCATTACCTTAATGTCAATATCACTGTAATATGAAAGATCCTCTTCTGAAGAGTGCTTCTACTTTGCAGGATTGAAATTACTTTCTGGGCTTTTACCTTCAGTGATCAGGAAGCATAGCAAGTTTCCAAACAACAGAGTCAAATCTCTCTCTTGCATTACTTCTGTCATCGCCTATTTCACCACGTCCTTCTAAATGCTTTCCTCCTCTTCTCACATCCTCTCTCCACTCCTGTCCATGTCTCCTTTCCTCTTTTCTTCATCCCTTTTTTCTCACACCTGCCAGCTGTCCCTCCCTGTCTTCCTCCTTTACCCTCCTCACCCTCTCTCTCTCTCGCTCTCTCTCTCACCTGCTGACAGAGGGTCTGAGTTAATGTGGCAGCAGGGTAGGACTGCCGGACCACCCTCGCCAGACTGGCAAAGACCGCCCCTACTAAAGACCTCATTAGCCCTGCTGGCAACATGCATACAAACACACAGGAACATACACACACATACAGAGATACATATACACACACACAGTGCCGCAGGCAGGGGCACTGATGTTTTATTCTATCACCTGTGTATATGAGAGGAATAAATATACGTCTGTTTCCATGTTAAGTGCTCCCTGCGTGTGTGTATTTGTCTGTGAGTGTGCTCTTGCGTGTGTGTGTGTTTTGTTTTTTAACCCACCTGTTTGTGCATTTGTCCGCTTATGAAAAATGTGTTTTTGTGTGCGCGTGTCTCAGTGTGTGTCTTTTTATATCCTCTGTGTATCGCCAGAGAATACCTTCACACCCTCGGCCCGACAGATGCTGTGGCAGCTACTGTTGCGCTGCGCCTCGCGCTCACTCGCTCTTGGCCTTCAGCCCACTCATAGACAAACACAACCACAATATACTGCACTGTCACACTCACACTCAAACACACACACCTCATTTGTGCCTCATAATTCATACAGCCATAGCCGGAGGGATAGACTAGGGGATTGAGGAGGCAGGAGAGGGAAAGAAAGGGATAAGAAGAAAAAGAAAATGGAGTGAGGTTATTAAAAACAGATGTATTTACTGATATATAATTGCTACCTGAGGTTTCACTTTATTGATCTGCCCTCCCGTCTGTAGCCTTCCTTCTCCCCCTTCTCTCCTCTTTCCCTCTTCCTCTCTCTCTCTCTCTCTTCCACGCTGTCTGTCTGAGTTGTGGTGTCAGATCCCTCATCCATATTCAGTACTGAGGCCATCTGTGTGCCTCCAATAGGCATGGACCAGCCTGCCGGAGTCTCATACTGCCAAGCTCACAGCCAGCCAGTGTTATTTTGTCATTTTGAGTTAAATAAGCCCATTTACTTGTCTATGCATTTGCAACGCTGCGGTCACATTTAATTACTTGTATTTGCCATTGTCAAACCCAGCATGAAATGACTGAAGCTGCCCTCTACCCAGCTGATCGGAGACGCCCCAAACAATATAATACAATAAAACCTGTAAAGGACGTGTGTGTCATGGCTGCTAGCCACAAATAACTGCAGTGACTGGTGTAAAGTTTGCCTAATATCCTATATTTACTGACATCACCCCGCATCTTTCATTTAGCCAAAGAAATATTCTTGGGTCTTGTGAGAGGTCATGTTGATCTGTGCACAAAAATGACAAAATGCAGGCTTTTGTTAACACAGATGATGCATCCTGGTCGATTTTTGAAAAACTGTGGAAGTTGTTTGATACTGCCCAAGAAACAATGAAAACTCAAATGGCTCCAGTGATTTTGATTAAGGCAGACCCAGCACGCCTAATGAGTGATCTAGTCAACACAACAGCCGCATTAAATCGCTTATGGTAGGAACTACTACAAGAGCCTGTTTCATTCTCTTTCCATGGTATCAAACAATAAAGAGGCAAATGCGCGTGCGACACACACACACACACACACACACACACACACACACACACACACACACACACACACACACAAATTGTGCAAAAATACGAAGAACAGGATGCCTGACTGCAGCACTCATGGAATACGTAGCTATTTTTTCAAAAATCTGAAAGCAGTGTACATTTCTTTTTCTCCCTTATCCTTGTTCTCCATAGCTGTCTCTTCCATCCCGGCTACACATCTCTGGGATTTCCAGTTGTCACCTGAAAAACTCTTCATGCCCTCTAACTTTTACTCTGTCCTTTTCTACTCTTTCTCTCTGCTTTCCTCGATTGCCTCCCTGCCAGTTCAACACGCATCTACCTTCTTGTTATGAAGCCAATTAGTGTAACTGAAATAGTTTCCATGGCTTACAGAGGTGCTAATAATAATGAGACACCCCACAGCAAGGGTTGAAGAACACACACACATGGCACATACACACACATATGGCGCATGCCACATACTCATATCCACAAACACAGGTAGAAGAAAAACAGTGTACAGTGTATAACTACGAAGACAAGCCTTCACTAATTAAATGTACAGTGTGTATATATGTATCTGCATATCTACCAGGCCTGTGTGATTAAACAAAGGCAGAAAATATATATTATCTATACGTGTTTTCAGTTATTAGTAGGAGTTGAGTGATTTAAGTGAGGCAGAAGGGAGCCATGCCAATTTATAAGGAGCAGCATACAGTCAAGTGTAAAAATACGTATCCAATGACACCGATAGTAAGTTTGATCTAAGCTGACTTCATGTTCAGCATGGGAATATATTTACAGCTCATTCAGACATTGAATTTTTCTACAAGGGACAATCCTCTTGTTCAGAGACTTTTTGTTAATCTAATTTGATTAGATTAAAAAAACTTGGACCAAAGCTTGTCCATTAACCTAGTGCTGATCACTTGTTAAAGCCAAATATCGAGCTGAATTCAAAGAACTACTGCTGACATAGACTGATCACGAGCTTCATATATTCTGTCTAAAGTTGCACTTGAACCTACAGAAGAGATCACGTCCGCTGGTTGGCTGCCAACATGCTTATACATTCTGGTGCCCGGTGAGAAGAAATTAACTGGTCAATAGTCTGTATTTGTTCTCAAAGAACATTGCAGCAAGATGAACAAACAAATGAGCCAACCATTTTCATGCCATAGTGAATCCTTATTACAGTCCCATCATGCCTACAGTGCAAACTGGAATCTGATGTCTGGGTTATTAAAGTTTTACTTTGCTTTGCCTGGTGTTATCAGCTTGCAGTCGTCTTGTAGAAAAACGAATAACCGCGGAAATTAGTTAAAATCACTGATTCACTAGATTGAGCAGACAAAGATCTGAATCAGCCACTGCCAAATCTTTTCTGACTAGGAGTTAATAGTGCCAAACACACCACAAAACTACAGGCGTGACAAAACAGCTGACTGTCATTTACGTTTAATTTGAATGCACAAGTCATTTACAGTTAAGAGACTGTTCTGGAAAAAGCTCCCAATCCCACTAAATTTCAGAAGCAGATCAAATTTCTGTCACGCCCAGTTCCTTGCTGAGTGCATTTTATCCAGGTTAACTGAATTAAGAACAGAACAACAAACACATTGTTGAACACCAAATTTAATGAGAATTTAATATCAATCAGTTCGTTTAATCATGACCATTTCAGGTTCTCATAGCTAAAGTCCCACTTCGTGATATCTGTATCTGCAGTAGGTCACCGACCCTTTCCTTTTCAGAGCTATTTCTAGTGGAGATCTACAAGGCTTTAAAATATTGATCCAAAAAGTCACCTGGGCCTGACAGCTTGAACCCAATCTTTAAAGGTTGCGGCTGATTATATTGCTTAGACCACTGCTATTATTTTTTCATCAAGTCTTCAGACCAATTTCTTTTCACACAGAGGAAATACATCACATCTACTGAACACAAACACCACCTTGTTTCCTTAGTCCTAAGCCTTGACAGGATTCTCTAATATAAAATTAACCCCTAACTGATAATTGAAAATTCATTCCTAATTTTAGCTTGAAACCCAGGTCGTAGCAACACAAGAAGCACAAGGATGGCAGCTGATACTATCAGTGCTGGGGTGCAGAGAGCATCCGAGATTGTCAGTGAGCAGCTGAGCAGCTGCACTGGGTGCTATACTCACAGATGGGTTTAGAGCCTTGCAAAACACAAAGACCTGGTGTATTTACATGAAGCTTCTTTGACAACACAAGTGTGATCATATAAGGTTGAATTTCAAGATGTGCTATTCTCGTTTCTCGGGAAGATCACAATTGCAGGCCGACACATGTGATAATGCAGTTCTCACTCAGATTCCCTCCTGAGTCAGGCTGCTAGTGTCCTCCAACTGCTCTTCAACAGCTACAGGCCCCAATGCCTGATCTGCAGTCCTCAGTAATAAGAGCAAAAGTAGGTACTACTCCTTGCATCTTGTTCATTACAGCGAAGGGACTGAAGCTGAAAGAGTGTCACCATAAGAGTATTTGGATATTGGATGATGAGTGTACTCAAACTGAGGGCAAGCCTGGCTTTATTATCAAAATGTTCCTCTAAAAGCCAGGAAAAAACTAGAGCATTATTAATATGTTTACAGCCTCCTCTGCAATTTGTTGTCTGACCATTGTACCACAATTTCTTTGATATGGACAAATTATCAGACTTATTATCTCAGACAGTATTAATCTGTTGAATGAGTATCGCCTTGTAGAAGGAGTACTATCCTGAACAAACTGAACAGGAGAAGTTTAACCTGATCGCGGTTCTTTGAAAACAACTTGCAGTTATTCTTCATCTTCCACATTCCTGCCCACCTGCCCTCGACTCCACTCTAAAAGGAATAACAACTGGACAATTTTGGCCAGAAAGGCGATAAATATCCACTCCAGGACGCTTTTATATAGGCCCCTATTGTCATATCATTACACCTGCAGAGACACGTCATTATTTTTATTCACAAAGTCATACTGATCAAACTCTATGCCGTCTCCTGTCACCTACAACCACCTGGTTTTGTGTGTGTGTAGTATGGTCTACTGCCCATGTTGATCACACTGGGTTTTTAATGCTACTTTCAACTCATGAACAGGTACTTTGCAATACATATTTTAATCTGAAGGAATTTTTGGCCAAATAAAAATATGGTGACAGAAGGTGAGTCCAGGCAGAAAGAGTCAGAAACCACCTCTGCTTTGTCAGGAGCTACAGACAGTCAGGAAAACCTGCAGTTCAGACTCTGCACCTGAGCTTAATGCCAAAAATTTCTACCAACAGACTCCATGACATCCTTTATGATTCTGCCTTTGCTGTTTACCCTCCAGGGAGTGATAAAGGTCATTAGGACCTGTACACTTTGTCAGCACTGAGTGTTCAAACCAGACATTATAGCATCGGCTCTTGTGGGAAAATGTTGATCATCAGTATTATTGATGCATTAATTTCACACAAATTAAAAGTAATTAAATTGAAGTTATGGTAAGAGTGTAATATTTTAGGAGGTGAATGTTTTCTAGCACAGTTGATTTGTTTAGGAGTACCATTAGGACAGAGCTTTTTAATCACATCACCTAAATTATATTCTATTTTCTCTGTTGTCAGAGTAAGTTCAGACCCAGTGCCTTTTAGAGCATTAATACTAATTTGATTACCAAAAGGAGTCACAAACACACTTAAAAGAAAATTCTGAGAAAACTGTGACTCTTTCCCAAACCTCCAGACATATTTAAAGACAGAAAGAGAAGATGATCATATCTGATCTGTTCCTCTAATACAAATACTGCATTTCGTAGTACTTGATAAGAGCCATGAATACTGTATCTATACTCAGAAAGGCATACACAGACAGATGTACAGTTATTCACTAACAGAACTGAAGAGCTGACATGTTTATAAAACACGGAAACATCACAGTCCACAAAAATGATTTGAAAACATATTTCACAAACATGACAAACAAGACATGAAGGATTGTTTTGGAAAGAAGGTAAGGGGTGGGGGAGAAGGGAAAAGGTTAGGGGAGGATGAGTGGTAACGTTGGAAGGGGAAAGGGTGTAGCTAACTTGTTCTTTTTCTTCCTGTCTTCTCTGTAGCTTTCTTTTTCAGATTAATTTCTTTTATCTTCTCTCTCTGGTGTTTTCTCTCATCTTTTCATCATCTTGCCCTATCTTCTCTTGAATCTTGGCCTCCTCCCTGCTCTCTGTTCTTTCACAGACAGTTCCTCTCTCCACCCGCCTCCAAAGTGTTGGGCCCTGCTCTTCGCTTCCTTAATCTCCTTCATTGTGATTGAGCAGGACCAGGGAATTGACAAACGCTCTAGTGCTAGCTCTCCTTTTTTAATTTCTTTTTATGAGCATCTTTATCCTCAGGCTCATTCCTTGGTGCTCCATTCTCTCCCCATTCATCCTCAGCTCTCTTGTTTTCTTCCTCCATCCTCTCATGGTATTTCTCCTGTTCTTTCTGGTCTTTAGAGCCAGCTCAAATGATGTGTCTCTGTTTCCTCAAGACTTCTGACTGAGCAGACCTGGCAGTCATTGATGGCCGGTGCAAGCTCTCCTTTTCTCAATCTCATGTTTAGAGCTCATCTTTTCTTTTTTGAGCCCTGCCAAGCTGGTTTCCATTTTATTCCTGACCATTTTCCAGCAGGTTGACTTGGTTCTTCAGAGCTTTTGTTGTCTTCCTGAGAGTCTTGATCTCATTGATGGCGGAGTAGAGGGCATTTCGAGGGCCTCTGTATGGTCTGCTGCATCTGTAGCGGCAGAGTAGTTGCACTGTTGTGCCCTGTAAAGGAAGTAGAAATGGCATTTGGTCCAAATGCCTGAAGAATAAACATGCTACGGTTCAATAGCTAAACCCAGTCAATCTTAACACAACTATATTATACTTATGCAGTTTAACCCATTTCAGTCTAAGGACAGACTCTCTGGAAACACTCTCAACTGCACTAGAACTTCTATATCCTGTGTATTTATTTCACTCTTTTCATACTGGTTAAATGTTCACATTGTACATTTCTTTAGGGTATTCATGTTTGTTAGCTAGCTATTCATATGCATAACATGGTAGTCTCTTTACTGCTTTTTGCACTTCTGATTAGACGCTAACTGCATTTTGTTGTCTCAGTACATGTACTTGCAACAATAAAGGAATTTAATTCCACTCCATCTGCCAGTGCCCAGAGGCAAGGTAAGGAAAATGCTTTCTCCAGGTCAAAATCTTACCAGGTTTCTTCGTCTGTCCATCTGTTACTCAGAGGAAAGCAAAGAGAGCAACGAGTTGTCTCGAGTTGTTCAAGCGAAGTTGTTGTTGATGGTGAAACTGGTTGTTGTTGTTTTGTAAAAGAGATGTGATAACTGGAACATTCTCATCATGTGTTCTAGTTCTAGTCTTGGTTCATCAAGATCTCTAACGGTTGTTGATGGTATTTACAACTTTTACAAATATCTGATTAACTTTGTGTAAGAACAAAGTGATAATATAATGCTTCTGCCCACCCCTCAATCAGTATCTTGTAATACTACCCACATTCTGCTACCACGGGACCTTCACTAGTGTCTGTTTCGTACTGTACCTATACCAGCGATACCCAATGCCTTATGATCCATGATAGAGCAAATATCATGTTTCTGTGATAGATGTCACAATAGACTTATCAGTCTATTGATATAGTCTATCAACAAACAACAACAGCATATTTCTTCATTGGTAAAGCAGGATATAAGTGATTCATTATCCAACAATTGAGTTTTCTTTTACATAGTAGCTTTCTGTCACTCTTATTAGTCCTTACTTACAAACAGGAAAATAGATAGATTCAACATCATGTAAATTTTACTTAAAGTACTTGAAACAAGTAAAGAAACTATTTAAATAACTGACATATCAAGCATTTCTATAGGGTTTAGTGGTTGTTCGAGTGAAACGCATTTGCAAAGAATGAGTACATTTTGTGTCTAAGAAGAAATGGGCCAGTAAATCTACTTGGGTATTTCTTGATTTAATAACAGCGCGGGGCAAACTTTACGAGAGGATTTCCTGAGTAATGAATTTCCGTAGGGAATTGTAACCAAACTTTTTTAAGCAATGTCACTCCATGTTTGTCTGGATGGGATTGAAATTATGAAATTAAAATAAGCATGTCAAAATCAAATATTTGGGTATTTGGCTGGTTTAATACTTGTAGCATGGAGAAAAATAATAAACATACAGTTTGCTTTTTGGGATTGAATAAAACCAGTGACTTATGTACAATATTAACATCACCCAGACCTCCCTAGAGAAATAAATCCTGAACAACAGGGCTTAGTCGGAGCCCGTTCCGCATCTCTATTATGGCATTGTGTTCTCCAGCTGAGGAGTTTTTGCACGCCTTTTCACCCCTTCCTTCGACCTTTTCCCTCCACTGTATACTCTCTTTAAGAAGCAATTTGGTTGAAAATAATGGTTCCAAAAGTGGTTTTCTGCTGCTGAGCATCTATGAGATCACGATGCACACTGAGAGGCGAGAGGGTTAAAAGAGGAAATGAGAGAGGAATGTTGCTGAGGGACAGACAGAAGACAGGGAGAAGAAAAGGATGGAAAGGGGCAGAAACTGCTGTAAGCAGGTGAGTCATTAGGTGAGAGGTCGAGTCTTTATTGTGCTTTGATGTCAGGATAAATGCCATCATCAAACAAACAGAGTGCCTTAAAACTGATTTGACTTGGAGGGTGCAGGAGAGAGGAAGAGGTGCAAAAAGAGGAATAGAGGTGGTCTCCTGAGGAGTGAACACGCATAAAGCAGACCAGGATCAGAGTGACAGACAGCAAATAGACAACCTTCTACCCTATTTCCACTCATTCCAACAGTCAGCAGGAGAGAAAACAAAACTTCTCCAGCCACAGATTAAATTTATGCAAACTGATTGGACTTCACTGTATGTTTGGTGCTCACACACATACTCAAGAAGTTTATCCTGTTGAATTTTGTATTTCTGTAAAGATCTGAACTCAAGCCAGAATTTAAAGCAGGTTCAGGAAGAATGGGGTTAATATTAAACGTATCACACAGTCAATGAAACACTCAGTGGCCACAACAAACACAATGAAGTTGCTCTAGTGGTACATAGATGTGTCCACGAGTTGAAAATACATTTGCACTGCATTGCATTTATAGCTCAGGGCACCAGGACTGTACCTCCGGCCACATGTGACAGAGTTGAGAGAAGATCAGGTGTTTCTGGTGGGTGAGGTGAGCTGTCACAAACACACACACACACACACACACACACACACACACACACACACACACACACACACACACACACACACACACACACACGATACTGACTTTTGACTATCAATTAGTGGTGTTTGACTTTAGTCTTTTGACCTGGCTGGAATTTCTGAAACATAATGGTTTAATACAATCTGTTAAAGGAGGCTGTGTTACTGTTGGTAGACAGTGTCACTGTGACTAAAAGTGACAAATTACGTGGATGAAGGTAGATGCTGATGTGTAGTCAAACTGCACAAGTAGAGGAGAACCATAAAGTCTGACTGATATGAGTAAAGTTTTAAAAAAAAAATTGTTCTATAGGTTTGCCCTTGCAATATTGAAGCTCTTCCAGATAGATGCCTAGTTTGAAATGCTTTAGAGCAAGCCAATTATACACTTGATTTTCTACTAAAAATATGAGTTCTTATTAATTGTATATCAAACTGTTCTTTCTTTCTTTATGAAAATACTATGCTGCCTTGCTTTAAGTAAACATCACAGCTGCCAGCTGCATCCATTCAGCATCTCTCACAAAATAAAACCGCACAAGTAAAAAGTAATCTATAAATTCATGTCGCATGAATCACAACAGAGGCCTCTTTGGAGATTAAACAATTAAGCTTTTTCTCACACAAGGTTTTATTGAGGAGAGTACATATGCCCAGAACAACATGGTTCCTCACTTCCACCATTATGATAGTGGAGTTGCCAGCTGACAGTTTGAGGAAATTGTCTGAATCCTATTTTCAGGAAGAGTCCTTGACTGCCCGGAGCTCAGACACAAAGCAGAAACAGATTTACTATAACAAACAAACTCAATGTGCTTTCTCCGTGGTGACAAATAGTTGCCTCTTTACGCATACAAAGTCAGGTTGCAGGTTGAAGATGCTTAACTATCTGAAAATAGACCCGAGCTACTTGGAGGATAATTGCGCAAGTTTGTAAATTAGTAATATCCATATAGCTACTTCTATAACCGCTTCAAGACTTAGAAAGATGACATCAAACCTCTTTTGATGTGATGAGGTTGCTTGTAGTCGCTCCATACTTTAACTGATGACGAGTGATTTTGTTTCTTAGTATTTAAGCAATGTTGATCCTTTACATCAAATTTGGCACGCTTAAACCAAGATGGAGTTGAGCACAAACAAACAAACAAACAGCCTCTTTATTTTGGTGTGGGTGGACTCCATCTGTAATCAATCATATGAATTAGTCACAGCCGTTTGTCGGTAACAAAGGATATGTGATTTGTGTGCATTCAACAGCTCTAGGGGACATCCAGCAGTCAAACTGTTGCATTATTATTCTAGGTAATCAGAATAAATCCTTTTGGTTTGTCTGCCTTTTGAAACCGCTTGCCGTATCGTCATAACCCCACTCTCTCCCTTTATTTCCTACCTATCACTATCAGCTGTTAACTAAAGGCAACAAATTTCTTAAAAAAAAAAACAAAACAATACCCTGTGGAGCAGCCATCATCTACAACTCTTATAAATGTAGCATGAAGTCTTATGTCTGAGAAAGAAAATTTAGAGAATATGTTGTATTTTTAAACATAATGTCAGTATATAATATGTTATGTTCAGCCTATTTATAATGAAACGCACCAAACAGTCTCCAGATTGGATTGTGGCTGCAAACAATTGGTCTGCTCCTCAGAAGGAACTGCAGCTGTGAATTTTGAATTCAATATTCATGGGTGACAATGGATTCAAATGGACTTCAAAACGCCTATTAAAAACTTCTAAAACCACTTCTGCAATCTAATTACCTTCTCTGTCCATCTGCATGCTCAATGATTCTACTCATTTTCTATAAAATTAGTGATAAATAGCTTCAAAGAGGGCATTGAGGGTATTCAATGCACTTTCAAATAAGCCACAACAGAAAATTGTAGGTGTAATCAGACTAAAAGCCATGTTTCCCACATGATGAAAAATACATTTATTTTATCAAATCAAGAATCTGCACCTTGAAATGTTGTTTATATTGCATATCACTTGAGTTTCCAGCGTGAAGGATGTTCAGTAACCTGAATGTAGCCTGTACTTTGAGTCCATTTATTTCTTTTTTTCTTCTCTTCTGTTCCAAACAATAAAAGCTGCCCACGGTGTCTCGATACTCATCTTCATCTATGGTAAATACTTCTCCATTGACCTCTTTCACCTCACTCTGACACTTTCCGCTTTGCTAACTTCATCCATCGCTGTTGATGTCAATTTGCTGGTGCAAGAAAGGGTGAGAGAATCATCGAGGGGGTTTACTCCTGCAATGCCTCCCAGAGGAGACAATGCTTGCTACTGAGTTCAACGTGAACTGTAGTGACTGCAAAGACACATGAACTCACACATGACGCGATAATCACAGAAACACACCAATAATCACACTATTCTGTATTTTCTTTTACACCAACCAGGCCAACTACCACTAAGCAAATCACAAATGCAAATCATAAGGTCATGAGCGACGACAATGGCAAATCAAAATAAAACCTGTTATTTCAGCAGCAAAAAGGGTCAACTGAAGTGGTAATGGCTAAAAATAAAACAAATTATACTTTATTTTATCCAACAATATGGTTGAAGATTCACTGAATTTGCCTTTTGTTGTCAAACTGAACATGTCTGGCGTGTCAGAGGATGTATAATCTTAGTACTTATTCATTATTTGTGTTTGGACATGTTGAGCTTAAGCAGACTTGATCCAGGAGTTTATTCAGTGTCAAAATCTAATTTTCACCACAGCATCAACATTCTGACACTGCACAGCTGTAACTGCCGAGACATCCAGTCACAAGAAAGTTACGTATATGAACTGTGCTGTCTACAAAAGAAACAAACGGAGGACAAGCGCACTTCAAGGTCATAAAAATGCCAACATCGTGCGTAGGACTGTTTGTACTGGCCTTTGTATGGGCAAAAATATGTGTCACTAGGAAATGAATATGAATCACATAATTTGAATTTGTATTGTTTAGCCTGAATAATTGCGTTGAAATGCTGAATCTGAACAGCATAATTTGAAAATGATTTATTTTTTTATTTTTTTTAGATTAGAACTTAATTCCAACAAACTTGAAACAGAATGTAATATTATGAAACTGAATTCATTTGCTCTGAAACTGTATTTGATCCTCACTGAAAATTCAACTCTCTATATACTTCCACATTCTGCTCTCGCAATTCAAATTAATTCAGATTCATCTTTTCAATGCAATTATTCAAGTTAAGCAATACAAATTATTCAAATTCAGTTTCTAGTAACATATTTCTGCCCATACCTTTGCACCACCATCTCTTCTCTCCCTCACACACTGCTGCTCTAGCTCTTCCTCTCAAACACACACACACACACAGAGGAATGATAGCCTTCTGACTAAGAGGATGAGGAAACTTCTAGAGAAAGTTGGAATTTTCGGAGCTTACACAGAAACACGCGACACAAGAAGATTCAATCAGTCCATTCTCCCCCACAACCGTCACATATATGTGCAGTATCTGAGGGTATATATACTGTGTGTGGTGTGTGTGTGTGTGAGGTGTGTATGTGAGTGAGTGGGCGAGTGTATGATCTCTGACATGAGGCACTGAAAAGAATCTCATAATGAAAAAGTGCTTGCTAACTCATAAAGAGCAAAACAGAGAATGGCAGAAACTTCCACACGCACACCCACACAGAGCGCACCCTCACCACACACACACACACACACATGCAGAATATACACACAAGCATAAGCACAAAAAGGAGTACTGATAGCTAGATGACGGGAGGAGAAAGAGTATCATGTTTAGAGAAATTGCCTCAGGCTGAGGATCAGGCAAACAGGCTGTGTATTATGTGTGATGCTGTATTATGTACAGAAACGCATTAGAGACCTACTGTACCTTTAATTATTGAGCACATTTTTCATCCCAGTTGAATTATATGTCATTACTTCTGGTAAAAATTACTTTACTTGACAAATGCTTCCACAGTCACTCCTGCCACCAGAGACACACACATGGGCACATAAATATGTTCACACCTCCTAGTTTGTACTGCTTCTTCCTCTGTGCTTACTTCTCAATCCTTGATGATAGAAAGCATAATTTGAAGAAATCATCTCATTGACAGATATAATTCAAGGCTCCTTCAATTTGTAATTAATTTCCAGGATGGGGGGACTGTCAGCCTTCATTCGAGCCCAGGCTGAATTATCTCCACACCCGCTTGATGAGAGGGTGGCAGAGGATTAAAAATATTCTGTACACTGTGGACAATTATTCAGCGCTGATATCCATTACTCTGGTCTCCTGCTCGCGGTGGTGGCTCTACAATTTCTCCTCCTGCCTTGAATAACACACCACTTCCCATCGCCCCCACATCCACACGCCTATGACAGTTGCCACGGTGATAAACAGCATTGGCGGAAGAGCAACAACCTGATGGGAAAAAGAATAAGAGCAGCATAATGTGCTTATTCACTCTCCTCTCTGTCTCTTCCATCAGCCCCATCGCATCGATCTCTCATTTTCACATATGTCTTTTTGTGTATGTGCTGTTTCTGAGGTAATCTTGAAATTCTCTCAGTTTCTACCACAGTTCAGTCTCCCCGCCTCTCCCACCCACTCTTTCTCATTTCTTGCCTCGACCTGTCTCTCCTCTGTCTTGCCTAGCTGTATCTGTCCATGTTAATGGTGTAATGACATAGGAATGGTGTGTTTTCTCCATGCATGTTTCTGTGTGTTTGTTAAGCGTTGAGTTATTTTAACGCATTTCCGTGACATGGTTGACGGGTCTAAGGCTAATGAAGAGACTGCATGGTGGTTCACAGAGGGGACCACCTCAGTGTGTGTATGCTATAGATTGGTATTGGTCCATGGGGTCCGATGATGACACTTACTAAAATGTACCACACTACACCCACACATACACACTAAAATAAATTTAATGAGCAAAATGAAAAATGATGAAGAGATGGATAAAAAAAAGAACAGATAAGCAGTTGGAAAGAATCAATCACAAACTGCAGTGATCGATGGAGAAGAAAATTGAATCTGAATTAGATTGTTGAAAAGATGAGAGAAATGTAGACGAATAAACACTGACACATGATAATCTTTTGCTGATAAGGTTAGCAAACAGTTATTCCACACATCAAGCAGTTATGGGGCATTGTGGATTTGAAGCTGTGTTTGGCCACCTAGAGAATGTCCAGGATTCATCCTCTTTTAGCTCTGTTTTTGGTCTCTACCAACCTGAGGCAAATATCTGTCTCTTTAGCTGCTTAACACTGCACTATGTTAACCATAACTTTGCCCTTGGTGTTTGCGTTGAGCAGTTAGTACAGTTTTTTTTTTGTTTTTTCGCCTATAGTGGTGAAATAGGAATGGTGTGTTTTTTCTATGTGCATGTTTCTGTATGTTTGTTAAATGGCCGTGGCTGGAGACATTACATCCAGCCCATTTTGTAAACAATATATCTCTGAACAATGGGGAATTGCTCAAATTTTGGCACAAAATGTTCATCTGGACCCGAGCATGAACTGGTTTTGCAGGTCAGGTCAAGGCCACTGAACTCACATCCATCCCATTCTTGTGAACATCATATTCTGAAACGCTTTGAGTGGGAATTCTATTGTTCATAAGTGTATCACTCTGATTATATATATATATACATATATTCAAAGAGAAAATCAGAATCTTTGTGAATAAAAACCCCTGAATTAGAGTGATTAGACATTTTAATGAATCTACAGTCTCCACTTGCATAGTACCAGTTTTGGTTAATGCATATCTAGCCTGAGGCAATTTGGCTCCAAGTTTCACATAATTGTACAAAAACTTGCCCTCAGACTTTACACGAGCAGATCATAACAACTTCCAACTTAGAGGAAAATATTATGCTGGCTGTAATATTAACCTGACTCCCTGACCTTAGAATAGCCAACCCTGAGTTAAGAGGCTTTATTGACCTCCTATGAAGCACGTCTATTTCTCATTCTTTTAACTCAAGATGTGAATATTTGACAGTAATAGGTGGTGAAATGGTAGAATTTACAGGGGAAAAAAAATGGTTCTAGAAAGTTGGCTTTAAGTCCAAGATAAAATGTGCTTGTTATTCCATTCTAAAATGGGCAAACTTTAGGTAGGTCTGATTTCAGTTTTATTACTTGCTTACAAGATTTATAAGTGCATTTAGAGTAGAAAACCACCATTAAAAGTATTTTAGGCGCCTAAAGATAATTGTTCTGAACGGGTTGAACGCTTAGATATGCTGAACGCCCACTGTTCCTCATTTTACAGGCTTGAGTCTCAAACCGTTTACCATGAGAGCTACTTCAGAAAATGAAATCTGTCAAGAGCTGTTGCCCACTGGATTTTTCAAGACATCACATGATACTGTATCTGCACTAAAAAGCAAATTCCTTCTCTCATCCTCATCCTGGAGTGCAGTGATCCCAAGGCTTCTGACTGATTAGGAGGAAGACATTAGTCAATTTTACACCTTGTTCTGTTTTTAACTCCACCTGGTAAATGAAATTTGTCTCTCACTTGTTCAGCTGCTGGATTGTGTTTGTTGCTGTGGTTGCAGCCCTGACTGCCTTTGTCATACACTGCATGTCTTTTTTTTCGGCAATCAGTTTGATGAAGACTTACTTTTGTTTTTAGGAGAAAGCAGCATGTTAAAAAATCAACTTGCTGCCTTTTCCAGTGTAAAATCCACAACTGCAGTGACACTACGTCTCTTGAAACCGTCTCAAACCTATTCTCGCATTTCTGTACTGCAGCCTCGCTATGTTGGCCAGGCCGGTTTATCGCCTCACTGCAGTGCTGGTGGCATCAGGAACAGGCACACTTCTGACAACCAAGATAGCGTCAACCTCCAAGTCTTATCTGCAAACTATTACACGCATTCAAAGAAGCTAGTAAAAGAGATTTTATATGAGGAAAACTTGAGAATATGTCACCCATCACAGTCCCTGATCCTCCTGCATCTCCTGGCAAAATTGGCAGCATTACCAGTGTACTTTTAAGGATCAACAATCTATCACTCAGAGACTTACTTACAGAACCTGTAAAACTTAGCTGTTTATGTTTTTATGCTGCTAATTTCCTATAATATTTAGGAAGTATTTCTGATAATTCTTTACTACACTCAGCAATCCAATCTTATTTCCTGTTTTATTGCTATATTATTCTTTTATTTTAAGCTGTTTAGACACATGCACCAAAACCAAATTTCTGCACTCATGTTCTCAGTGAATAAAACTGACTCTCATCTGCTAATCTGCCCCTTAATCGGGTTGCTCTGTTTTGACAGCTTATAAAAGCACACATATAATACTTAAGCACTTACAAATTGAGCTTTGATTCAGAAAGTGAGAAGCTAATACTCTGAAATTATACTTTCTGTATGCACATAATTTCATAAACAGTGTAAATATTCCATACAGTGAGTTTTTTCACTAAAACCAGTTCCTGGGGACATTCAAAATCTCAGCTGGAAACATTCCACATCACAACTTACTCCTCCAGCGCGCCTGTGGTGCGCTCTGAGCCTATTTCCACCTCTGACAACAGTTGATAAAACACGCATGTGTTCATTATGATTAAAACTCCACTATTAAACTGTGGCTAGCTAAACAAAGTTGCATTGTACTTGTTCCAGTAAGTCTCAGATTGACACTGACAGGTGAAATAGCTCAAGCCCTACATTTCCACTTGCTGGCTGAAAACATTTTTGCACCTGTCTTACGTGCTGTTAAAGCTTTTGTCATTAGCTGTTTACGTTGTCTTCATTGAAAACAGAAACTGGATGCAGAAGGAAGCAGAATACAATAGTTTATGGTGGGAGGTAATTATGCGCTTACGCCATTTAGGGTCGAAATCCTGAAGCAGAACGGCCACGAAGCAGAAGCCAGATTTTATTGTTCACGCGGAACCTATCAGACAAACTGAAATCAAAACAATGTGACCAGGCCAAGCCGATGTGCCGGGCGTGAGCAGCAGCATTGAGAAAACAGGACAAAAACTGACAGTGCATTCATTTTATCTGAGGGTTCAATGCACTTGAATTTTTCATTAAGATGAACACAAAGGGAAAGGGAGCTGCTTTAAAAGAGGCGCAAGAGAAGAAAAGTGGAGCAAGAGGAGAATGATGGAGAGGAGCAGATTTAGAGATTGATAGAGGAGGGAGCTACATGAATGAGAGAATAGGAAATAGCATAGAGGGAAGAGAGAGATGGAAACGCCATACACAAAGTGTTGTAATTTTAAAAGAGGAAAATGAAAGAGGATGGGAAGAAACAAAAAAAGGGAGGGGAAATGAGAAAAAGACTGTGTGGTGGAGAAAGTTGAGCGGAAGACAGAGTATGAAGATGAATAGGAAAAGAGAAAGAGGGAGACTGAGGCATATCAGGCAAAAAAGTTGAACAAACAGACGTAAGGAGAAGAGAGGAAATTAAGAAAAAATAAGAAATAAAAGTGAGTCAGAGGGAGGGTGCATGAAACCCAGGGGTGATGGACAGAGACAGTGAGGAGATAGAGATAAGAAGAGGGGAGAGATGAGGAGAGGTAACAGTGGTCCTGATAGATGAGTAAATTCATTTCTGAGGAGTAAACAAGACAAAGCCCATTTAATAACTGGTCACATTGCCAACATGCAAGAACACACTCACACATACACACTGGCAGCGTACTAACATTAGGTGTAAGGTCTTGATAAAGATTTCTGAGCCATGGTAGGAGCAGGTTAGAATAGATAACATGTCATTTCAATTTCATCTGATTTAATGGAACAGGCCTGCTGTTTAGCATACGTCCTCTATCTACAGTGTGTGTGTGTCTGTGCAGTCAGCGTTTGTGTTCGTCTCTTATGGGTTTGGCGCGTGTGTGTGTGTGCGCTGCAATATAACAACCCAGGTGCCAGCAAAAATTGAAACGCATTTGATCCGAGGCAGAAATGTGATTTTGGTTTTACATAGTAATAAGGACCGGGACAAAACATCATAACAAAACGACGAATGTGATCATGATTATTACATTACAGGATATTTCTGTTTCATATGTCTGTGCCTTCCTTTTATTGTGACTTGGCGCACGCAGCTGCTGCCAGCCCAGCCTGTCTTGCCCAGTTCGCCCGTCTCTTTTTCCTGTATACGTGAGTTACCTTCATGTGACTGCAACTGGTCTCCAAGCCCATTTCTGCTGGAAGCAATACAATTGGTATGCCGAATTCATTGCCACCTGTCTGTTATTACACCAAATTGTAGGTAAACATTAAGATTAGCCTTTTAAGAGTATGATAAATTGACTGCACTGCTGGACAGACGAGAGTGATGCATACTGGCAAGTGCAGCGCTGGGAAAAGGACACAGAGACGCACAGATGGATGCAGAGCAGCAGACATGGATGAACAATGGACAGAAACAGACTGAGATGAAAGAAGTTGCAAAAGACGAGCCAGGGAGACAGAAGGAATACAAAGAAACAAACCACACACATCGTGATCTGTGGATCATGGTGGTGGTTCACTGACCTTTCATTTGGTTAATTAGCTTTTAATTAATTAACTCATTTAACACACTTACCCCAAGCTTAACACTTGGTGAGACAATCACCGTGTGAGTAGGGAGGCACTCGCTGGCAACTATTGTTCAAAACTAACAATCCTGCTCTATCTAAACAAAGAGAAGTGCTGCTCTACTCCATGAATATAAGATACACAACTCCTGTACATGATGATTTCTTCCATGTTGTTCCAAAATCCTTGTGCAGGAAAGACTGGGAAAAATACGGTTCACTGAATTGCAGCAGCAAAAAATACAAAAAGCATAATGTCACAATATAAATGAGAGTCACAAATGTTAATACTGAACATATCAATGTAAAATGTTTATTTGACAATATATTTAATTTATTTCCCCTACAATAGTTATTATTATATAACAATATTCACTCTTAGCAGCTAAAGAACACATTTTTTTTTCTTTATACACAAGTATGGGCACCACACAGCACCCAGTTAAGGCTATGGAGAGATTGTAGTCTTGGTTAAATACCACGTGCTGCAGGTGATGAATCCAAGCTCTTGCACCAAACCCAGGCTCTATTATTTTGCCCAACTCATCAATCCTCGATAACCCGAGCCACGACTTGCAGCAAGCAGAAATATAGCACTTTATACAGACAAAAACATCATGAGATAACATAATGAAGCTGGGCAGCAATTAATCGACTATAAAAATAATTACAGAAATCTAAGATAAATTGTACATATATATAAACAGCAGGAAATAGCAGTATGTATAAGTTTATATATAATTCAAAAGTACTGTATAGTTAATATAAAATAACCCCTAGGAGTTGGTTTGGTAACATACCTTGTTTCCTTGGGCACATTTCTTTGCAATTGAATTGATCCTATGTCTCTTCCTATGGTGAGCCAACTGTCCTAATAAAATGTGAACTCTTTTACATAACATAAATGTCATGACACAGCAGCAGGGAAATGTCATATCCCTTTTGATATGAATACATCAGTGACAGACATCAGGCTTTGTCTCTCAGATTTGAGGACCTCTCTCCAACAGTGCAATACAGCTGTGAAGAAATGTCTCAGTTTGTTGAGTAAGGAGTGTCACCACTTTTCAACTGACATGCTGTATTGCTGTTATTATCACACCTTATGATTGTTGTCAATGGTGCTCTGTCTGCACAGAGAAAGAGAAAGCCTGAGTTAAACTGCAAAAAGGCTGTGGTACAGGAGTGAGGAAAATGTGCTTCAGAGAAATGAAGAAACTAAGAGAAGAAGAATAGTATGAGATAAAGTATAAGTGCTAGAAAAGTTAATCACAGCACTTCATCAGACAAATCCATAGAATTTTGGATATTACACACCAATGAAAATGCCAATAAACAAGCACACAATAGGCAGATCTGTGTATAAGTGCTCCAGAATCATTTAATACTGGTGATTGCCTAATAAAATCATAAGTGTGGATCTTATTAGCTGTATGCCCATTTCTTTAATATCTTTGAATGAATTTCAATTACTGACTTTACTGACATTCTTTTGCAACCCTCACAAGTCTTTTGTTTGCAAGATCAGCAACAGGCAAAAAATAATCTGTTAAGAAACTGACATGTTATTTTCTCAAGGAGATCAAAGTGAAGGCACAGGAGAGTGAAATTTTGCGCACAACACAGAAATAAAGAGATTCTACAGGCGGTAAATCACTGCAAAAAGCCAGTGAACTGGGGACAAGCTGGATCTACCTCATTGTAACAATCTCAACAAAGTAGGTAGAGCAGCAGACTAGCAAAACAATGATGTACTGTCAGCTTACATGGTGTTGGCTCATTACCAAATTACAATCTGAATATTTTGTCTCCTCCTCTCCCATGGACTCAATATGGCAAATTTTTCTTCTGTTTATTTTTCTTTCTTTCTATTGTTTAATGGGCAATGAACCTGCCTCGAATCCAAACCATTCAAAAGTATTTCACATTGTAAACGAACGAATCACAGCCCAGTTTAATCCAGACCAAACCACTTTGCTGGACCACATTTTAGTCCTTTATTCGACTGCTCTGCAGCTCTTTCACACTCAGTAATATTTTGCTTGGACCAAATTTTTAGTGCAATGGTAAGCTTTTACCCAAAACAGAGGCAACTGAAGTAAATACATTTACAATTTAAATTAAATGATGTTGAACATTGTGAACAAGTGAAAGTACAAAGATAAATGAAATTGATTTAATTGTGTAACAGCTGCGTACACTTCCAAATCATGTAGGGATAGAAACTGATTGTAATCGTACATTTGATGACACAATCAAGTTTTATAAATCACACATATGTTTCATGATAAGCAGTGGGTAATGTACATACAAATTTATGACCAAACCACAGGTAGTCACACACTGGAATCACGATGACTGCACTCAGCAGCAAGTGACAGCACTGTTGGCTTGCACTCAAGGAAGTCATTGGAAGAGGATAATACACCACCGCCCGCCACTTTCAAAGGCTCCATTGTTTCATTTTCAGTGCCGAGTACTCTTTTAACCATGCCTAGAATTGAATTCCTCATCTCGTTTATCTGGTTTTTGCACTCACAGTCAGCAGTCGCAAATAATAAACTTTTAAACTCAATTCAACGGCCTCAGTAAATACTGTACTGTATTGATTTATAATTGATTTTGTGGGGCAAAATTCCACATATTGACATTCTACAAAATGACTTTAATTACATTTGCTATTCAGTCCTTACTGGCTGATTCTATTGCCAGGAAAATGCTAACATAATGGCTGTAATTAATTTTTGAAAAGGTCAGAATTGATCAAGGTAAACTGCTTCACCATCTTTATTTAATTGCAGAATAGTAGAAACTCCTTATTATTGTCATAAATAATCTCATTGGCTACCCAGCATCTTGAAATATATGTCAAAAGATGATCACCTATATCTTTCCATTTGATTTACTGGTTTTCTTTAGTCCATTGTAAAGTCAGTACCCCAGTGGTCTTTTATGCCAGCACTCTTCTTGAAACGATGGGGAAACAGTTGAAATGGAACAACTATGTGCTATTGGTCGTCAGACATTATGTGCATCTTGCTTTTTAAAGAAACCACTGTCAGTTATTGTAGGCACAATGGTTATGTGTTTTAGATGCCTCTTGAGGACTATTACTGATTCAATTATGGAAAACCAACCCAAGCACCTGAATATCTACACTGTAAAAAGCAGAATCACTATCATTATTTCGAGATCATGGACAGACTGTAAACAAAGCAATTGTGATTGTGACTTTGTCAGTGTAATTGAAAATTTTTTGATTCAATTTAATATCTTATAAGAATGCAATATTATATAAGTTGATTAACTTGTTGCCTATGTTGAGTTGAGTTAAGCAGGCTCGAAGTTGAACCAGGCTCAAATATTTTACAGTGTACTCACTGCTGATGTGTTTTGATATACCTATCAGACCATGCAGGGTTAGGAAAGATGGAAATCGCTATCTTCACTTGTTTAATTTGTTCAAGGATGACTGTCCGCAGTAAAATCACTGCAACAGGTTGCAGCGATCTTATAATTAATCATGTTTTGTATGCCGGCAGATTTAATTGCATTTCCCTGCAGTGCTGGAGTTCAGCACTCACTGTTGACTATACGTTTCTATATGGGGCCTTTAACATCAAAGCTACAGCCAAAAAATAGTAATGTAATGACACTAGATAGATAGAAACCTGAATTAAGGTTGATTACCCTAATTATTATTTTGCAAAGATTCAATAGACAAAGAGATTTAGCTCATCAATGCTTTAGAATACAATGCTTGTACAAAACACATTATATTCATATTATATCGTTATTCAGGCTGTCTGGCGGTGGCACTGTGCAGCATGTCTCCTGATACTATTCTCAACGGTGGCACAGGTGTAAAAAGAGCTGCATGCAAAACTGACATTATTATAGTTCACTATATTTTAATGCACCCACATGTCAGGTAATTGGCACTGGTTGATGCGCCCACAGTTAGGAATCAAAGAAGTTGTAGTAAAGCTGATGTAGAGGTTTGTTTATTTTGATCATGAGTAACTGACTGGACATGTATACTTTGATTTTATGTGATGTTTGTTCATTTAGTTTACACCTGTATGTAGTATGTCCTTGTTAGCAGCCCATCGTCCTTACTGGGTTTAATTCCTGTCATTTATTTTTCATTTGATATCACATTCTCAGGAAGCATTTTAGTTAAAATTAGACCAGATGCAAATGGCATGAGGAAAGAAAAAATCCTTCTTCTGTTTTTCTCACAGGTCAAACAGGCTCATAAAGGAACACATTAGCTAGGTTTTATGTCATTCAGTCTCTACAGCAACGCCTGTGATTATTTTTACATGTTGTCAACTGAATGAGTTCCCGTTGCTTACTACGGTTTTATTCAAATTTTACAACACTAATGCTGAAAGTACCTGTAATATAGATTAAATTATCGTGAATACATTTATAATGCCTCTGAGCCGTAAACATCTTGTTAAGAGCTGAGTTTTGATAAAAATGGCCCACAGCAGCCTAATATGAGAAAGAGAGACACAGAAGTGAAGACGGACAGAGCCAACATCACTTGGATATTTTGGCTTTACTCCAGTGCTGAATGATGAGCATTAGACTACCACACACTGTTCTACACGGCTGTCGGAGAGCTTTGCAGGTTGGCATACTGGACGTGATTGAAGCAGCCTAGCCTCCTGAACACGACGTGCAAGTCTCAGAGGTAACGCAATTATGAGAAGTTCAAGAGGCCTTAGTTGTCAAGGAAAATGTGGTGGTATGTCTTCTCACTATGTACAGGCAGAAAAGACAGTAAGATAAAAAGCATAGACAGTTGGAGAGAGAGCGATAAATGAGAGGCAGTTGCCAAAGCTGTGATGGTGAGAATCAAATAATACAGTCTAACAAGGAGATGCTACTAGTTAACGTTTTTTTGGTCGATGAGCTGCTGTTGCAATGCGGAGAGCAGACAGCAGAGACACAGTCTCAGTGTCTGTCAGGATTAAATGCGTTCGTCTGAATTAGGCTAAATGTGGGCTGACAGTGACAAAAATAACATTAACTCTAGAAAAGAATCTTTGAAGTTAATCTGCAGTGAAGCCATCAGTCACTCTGTTAGTTTTACCGGTGGCCTCTATTTTTGTTAACAAGTTTTGTGTTTGCTGTTATGTTTTTTCAGGATACCGGTCCACCTATCAAATCATTTTCAGTTGTTCTGACCGGATACACGGCAATCTGCAGTGCCCGATGACGGCTTCGCGGGCGCCTGTGTAAACAGTGATCCTGTTGCCAGAAATCAGATATCATAAGTAGTTGATTGGCGGGCATGTTTTATAGCTAACAAAAAGTTAATTATACTCCATTGGGAAATGGCTTGCCCGTGGAAGTAAGTTTAGAATTGTAATTCACTGTATACTTCCAAGGTTAAAGTCGACTTCTGTGAATAAGTCACCCACCAAAACATTTTTTTTTTTACTAATAAACTATAAAATGTTTGCAGTAAAACTTTCATGAAAAGCTTTTTTTTCCCTCAGATAAATACTGCCTAGTTTCTATGAAGCCTGCAGCCAATTCAGACTCTTTCTAATGTTAGCAGGAATGTACCTGAAATTTATTTTCAAAAATGAGCCCAAACAAAAGATGAAGCCTCGATAAAACACACAACTCCGTTGTGGACAAAAGTGCGTAGAGATAGGTAAAAGAAGATGAGCATATCACATAATACAATGATGGATTAAAGTGATATATCAAATGTTCTTGACTGCAGGTGAAACTTCATAAAATTTGGTCAAATACTGTAAATATCAAAATCTAAAATATTTTTGTGATGAATCAATATCTCGACAGCTTGAATGGTACATTTACTCTGGAGTGAGAGGCAAACCAGCCTCAGCCTAGTTGTGAGACTCAATGATATACTGTGCACTGTGAGAAAATAGAAGCCATGTTAGCCAGCTTAACCAAACAAATCTCAGTGTTAATACAGCTACAGCCTACAGAATATCATAAATCCTGATCGACGCCAGGCAGACAGGACAGTTAACCCTCAGGCACTACCCCGGTGCCAGTTACATGAACTCATCTTTTAGAGTACCATCATGGAAAGCCCAAATGCCGATGGCGTTTCGATGCACTCCGGCGCAGGCTGCTATATCGTCCCATTAAAACCCTGATAAACTGTCAAGAGCGTGGTGCTGAGCTGCACACAGGCAGGTCTCCTTTTATTTCCTGACATTCGCCTGATGATTGCATTACCATACCCACTCACCATATCAAACAAATCATCACCAGCAATATGAGTGTTGAGAGAAACATGCAGAGTCATCTTGCAAAGAGTTAGAGAGAAGAAATGGTGAAGTCTTTAAATAAGCCTTTCTTGAAAGTCGAGTGGAACAACAGCTGATTTATAATACCAATATATTTTGTTATATTTGTTTTGTTTTTTAATTACAAAAAGGTAATACTATTTTCACAACCACATTTATACATTGTGTGGTTGGGACTTTGTAGCTTTAGTATTGCAAGGCTGTCAACTTATTTTATAGTTAGGACCAGAAGCACAGCCTTTAGACCAGAAGGTTAAAATTAGGAGTAATCGATTCAAGCATCTCCCAGTACCGCCCGCAAAACAGACCTGAGACCTCGTCACCGAACATTGTGGTCGGCGGTAATATTGTAAACTGACAGTAGATAAAATCATCCTGGATGGATTCAACACGTGATTACTCAGACAAGATGAGTCTATCTAACAAGCTACGCAAAATGTGGGATTTACATTCTGCTTTTAATGTGGAGGTATTTTTAATGTTTCCCCGCTTTATAAGAGAAACGGGTTCACGGATGAGAACACTCTGTTAGTATCACAGAGAAACTCTTCCCAGCAGGACAAGTTTGAAAGCGGCGGATATGGAGTCAATAATTAAAGCAATAGACCCACATACACAAATACATTTTGTTTTCCTTATTTTGGAGCATTTTGGCTCAATAGGAGTAGGGAGAGGGGAAGAATGACACGACTAAGGCCCTGGCCAGAATTGGGTTGGTCATGTACGTGGAGTTAAAACCTCAATTTCATTGTATCGTTGGGGAAATGAGGTTTTCCTGCATGAACACACACTTTATGCATATAAATATTCATGAGGCATTTACATTGCTTACTCTATGGTTAATTGTGTGGAATTAATAAGACAGGGATCAAGTTCAAGTGCATGCACATAAACTTTATTGGAACCTGCAGACAGTTTTATAGATGAGATAGCGACATCAGCTGTTTGAGTTTTATGAGCAGTAGTGTCATTTACATTGATCGTCCATAGAGATATAGTTTCACATTTCGCTCAGTTAACTGTCAGTTTCTCCATTAGATATCTAAAAGCCACTCACATGTCTCCGACGTATCCTCTTTGAGCTACAGCTGAGCTTTTAGAGAAGTACATAAGCCTGAGGGATGCTGACCTCTGCCTACGGTGGAAAATTTTATGTAAGTTTGAGGCATGACTGTATAGGTGGGTAAAGGTAGTGTGGTGTGTACATGTTGAAATGGAAAGAGATCGGGATCCCATTATTGTTGACTGGATCAATACAGAAGCCGTCAACCAATATATAAAAGACAAACGTAAAGTGATAGTGCACCACACCCACACATGCACATATGCACCACACAGATGGCCCTCACACTGACACACACAGACTCTGTATTGAGCATGGGTTGGTCAGCCCCCAGTCCAATGGGAAAAACTGGAGCATGTCAGAAATATAATGTGGCCGGTCACTGCAGAGTAGCAGCACAGTGAGTATGATTGTGGAGCAGGAAGTTGTCGCTAATGCACACACATGTCGCTTGGGTAATAGGCGATGGAACCGAAAGTGTGAGAAAGAAAAGAGAAAGGGACACTTCTTTTAGCTCAACTAGAAATCACATACTGACACTTTCCCCTGCTGTTTTTCACCCACTGGCTCTTTTCTTTCTTCTCTGCCTTTATTCTCCTCTATCTGCGCTCCATCAGTAATGCTCTGGCTACCACAATGGAGGGACCGTAAATTGAATGGACAGAAAAGAATGGTACTAAACACACAAAACAACCTCCCCTTAAAACACATAGAGATATTAAGAGGGAAATGAAGAGCCATTAGAAAGTGCTTTCTTTTTCATCAGGTCGAAGGGAGAGTACAGTCATCTTTTAAGCGCCATCTGCATTTTTTCCAGAACTCCATTCATCTATCTATCTATCTATCCTCCCTTATGTTGCAATACTCATGCTGCCTCTCTCTGCTGCCTCCACCACGCCCTTATCTAATCCATCCGGCTGGCGGTGA
The DNA here is from genome assembly GCA_033238685.1 of Lates japonicus. NCBI lineage: Eukaryota > Metazoa > Chordata > Actinopteri > Centropomidae > Lates > Lates japonicus. The sequence goes on from BRZM01001953.1 coordinate 77,396, forward strand.
GCTACTGCAGCAATGCCAGACAGAAGAGAAAAACCATCTACTCTTTTGTAAGGAGCGTGGGCAGGTCACCCCACCTTAAGTTTTAGATAGATTTTATACACTGGCTTAGAAAAACAGCGAAGAAATGATCCAACTTTTTTTAAGCCAAGTAAAAAAAGGTTGTTCTTCTGCAGAGTATAAATAGCCAAAGAGACGTGAGATATATGTTTATATGTGCATTACAGCAAATTCTGGTGAATCCTGTTACTTGACATTTTATTGAAACAATATCATTGTGAAAAAGAAAAAAAGAGTGTCCATGGCGCAAGCAATATCTATGTACTATATCCCACAATGCACTGTGTTTGCCTTTGCTCCTGAGATGACCGGAATACGCCTAAGTTGCAGTTATGTAATTATAAATTTCATAGAGTTGTACACATGATTCATAAAATGTTCAAAATCTCAACTGAAGTCCTTTATAGGGTTCTTTAACGATAGAGCCTTATTACCAGCAACTTATTTGGTACTTTCCAGTTTTAACAACATTTTAAAAATGAATAAAGTCTTTAACTGCACCTAAGATTATAGTTACAAAGATGATCAGTAGGAAATATAACATTTGGCGAGGACTAAAATGCTCACTTTACGGCTGATCCTGATTTGAATTTATTATGCTAGGAAGGAATGCATTAACAAACAAGAGACTGATAAAACTTGTGTCTATACATTTATATGTCGATACACCCACCAGTTACCTTCCACAGATTGTGGCTGAATGGGTGGCGGCGTTCTCATATCATGAGTCATCAAGGTCATCCGTCATATTGAACATTTTCAACCTTGAAATTCAATTCAAGTTGGGACCCTTCTAAGACCGACTAAAAACTTTCTTCTAAAGGTACTTCTGCCCACAGAGGTATGTCGATGCCCAGAAAAGACCAGGTGACTTTAAGAAATAGCTGCAGTGCAAAGGAAGAACTCTCATAAACTCTTTCTGCTCACGCTGAGGTGAAATCTATGACTCCATCAGTTGTTTCTTTCTTTCTGTTTAGCTCAAAGCCGCGGAATGTGCCTTCAAACCACTAAACCACCTTCATGATTTAATCTTTTCACGCTATTCTGGTACAAGCACTGATGAATTGAAGCTTGGTGACAGACATCATTTACTGAAACAGGCTGCACGACACAAAGAGACTGATTGTTTGTCCTTCACTTATGACATGTGCCAGTAAAATCTTTCAGCATAGTGATACTGGACAACATAACACTTACTGAACTTACCAATCTTCACTTGCAATTGTCGCTAGAAACAACAAACCAGTGTTCTGGAAAATACACAGCATTTTCCCAAATTACTGAGAACTTAAGAATACTTCTAATCGTGCTTTCTGGGTGTATCTAGTGTCTAGTTAACAGTTAACAGTAATTTAAAAGTGCACACTTAAAAGTCAATGATTTGATGCATCCATAGGGAAGACTCCTGATTCAAATTCTGCACAAATTGTGATTCAACAATGTTTTTACATTTCTTTTTTCCTAGCCGCCTCTACAGTTCACACGCAGCTAAATGGAAGCAGTCATGGCAGCTCAAACTTTACAACCATCTTGTTCCTCAACAACCAAAATCGTCAAAACTAACTTTATGGAGTGTAGAGACGGATGGGAAATGAAGGCAGAGCAACAATTTATGACAGCATGGCGTGACAGAGTGCGGACACGCTTGCCGTGACCACTCTGATACTCCAGCCCAGTGTCAGGTAAGTTCTGGCCTGTCGAGAGCAGCTAAAGTGAAACCCTGGTGTTAGACGAAGTGAAAACCATCTGACAACGCTGCCAAGTAGCCCAGCAGGAGAGACACTGGGTGCGGTGGGATTTATTAACTGAATATGACCCGTGACGCCAACTTTACACTGCATATAAAAAGACAAAACTTTAACCTTTTGTTGGCACAGCCAAATCACTTGACTGACCAACCCTGAGTTGTGTATAGCCCAGAAAAAGAACTGACATTTTCTGTTACCACAAAATATGATTTATTCATCGGGAGAAATCAGTCTGCGTGACCTCAAATATGGACAGGAGGAGTCAAGGTGCGTAACCACCATTGCATTCCACCGTATCACAGCAAAAGCATGTACATCGCAACAAGTAAGCATAACGCTGATTGACAAGATAACCCACTGCAACAGTACGCTCTGACTTTTAGTGTGAATCTATGTCTGTGAGCCCTAAAATTTCTGTTTTTAATTATATTAACTCGCCAACTGACTGTGAATGTGTCTTGATTATTAGCTGTCTGTCTGAATGCATGGAGAGCACTCAAATGCCTACTCACATTCTCTGGAGTTTAGCAAGTCAGCAGGGGGCTGGCACACCAGCAAATATACAATCAAACTGTATGTTTACTCTGCAGATAAGTGCATATGGTAGTGCACTGTAAGTATATGCAAACACACACACACACACACACACACACACACACACACACAAGGAGGGCGGCAAGGGCTTGCCTAATACCCAGGATCCACTTTTGATAAAAATTAGCAGCACTGAATAATACAGTCCATTTATCAAAGAAAACACTAACTCTGACACAGCCACACACACACACACACACACACACACACACACACACACACACACACACACACACATACATATGTATATTCAGCACCTCACAGGGTTGTTGTATGAAGGTGCCCTTGTGTCTGTGGTCATTTATCGAATACGTGATTCAAAGTGCCCTGGCAGGCGAAACTCAGTGGTCTCTGCTTGTGTAAATTTCTTCACCCTTGCTTTGAACCTCATAGCACATAATGCCACACTGCTGTGCCCCTATAATGTAAAACACCTTCTCCCTGTGTCTGGATTTGCATCATTCAGCCATGGTGAGCCCTGCAACAGGAGAAATGCCACCACAGCAGGAGAAAGGATCAAACAAATAAAAGAACCATATTTCAGCCTGATGTGAAGTGACTTTTTGAGGGGGTACAAAGAATCAGTGTTTTTCGATATTAGAAAGGTTCCAAACAAGCATCACTGAACAGAGAAATGTTTCAACCCTGACTTGTGTTATTGAGTAAAAGAATTTTTGTTTTATTGTTGCAAAATAAAAAGCGGCAGAAAAGATCTACAATATCTTCAGTCACAATAAACTTTTTTATCATTAAATTGCTGCTTTAGCAGTACTTACTTTTGGTAATTAAAAATTTATTAAAATGTTCTTTAAGTCCACCTGTAGATCACAAGATCATACATTTTTAAACATTATTTTATTAGCTTGCTTCTTTGTTGGTTTTAGTATAGTACAGGAACATTGATATGAAGAAAGCAACTAATTACTCAAGCATTGGCGCTTCACGACAATTTTTTGAGGAACTTGTACTTTACTCAAGGATTTCCCATTTCTCGCTACTCTATACTTAAACATTTGGGCTAGTGACCCCATATAAAAAGGGTCTGAGTCTGAACTTCTCAGATGGTTTCATTTAAATAACTTTTGAGGACAAAAACATAGTCCAAAAAATACTGTATATAAATTTGTGTAGAACTTATGTCCTGTAATAACCCTCACAATTATCTTGTGACCCTTGAGGCCTGATCCTAGGTTAGACTGGAATTTTAAATGCAGGACTTCTACCAGTATTGAAATGTTTTTACAATGTGATACTAGTACTTAAGTAAGATCTGAGTACCTCTTTGACCACTGCTTGTGATTAACGCAAGACCTGATATCTTTGATGGTGCAAATTTTGTAAACCACAAAATCACTAAACAATAAGCCTTTACACTTGAGTCCATTATAGCTTACACTACAGGAGGACAAGAATTACAAATGAATACATCCTAAGCAGACAACAGCAGGTAAACTCTCTAATAGGTTGAGTGAGCCAGGTTTTGATCTTTTCCATATTGAAAACACCTGACTTGATGAAATGATGTTGTGAACTTGAAACTGAAACTTGCACAGAGCCAATTAAAGCAATTCAATCTGTTTTACAGTGACAGTTCACTGCAAATCTAAACCTGTGCTGTTTTACTGATCTACAACAGATCCCAGTCAACTGAAGTTACACATAAGGCCTGGATATACTGACTTTGTAATCTTTATCTAACAGATTACATTGATGCATCATGTTTCTGTCTCTTGTGAGAGGCTTAATCTGCAGTTTGCTGCATAGAGGAGGGTTTATTTTGTCATGCGAGTACAGGTGGGTGGTATTTTAACATGTCCAGCTCAACATGATCAAAAGCAGGATCAAATGACAACTCCCTGTATTTAAAAAGAGACACACATGTGGAGTGGAGCTCTTTCAGATTTAGAAAATTGTGTTTGTGTGGACTTGTAACATAACCAACCTAGCTGGAATCTACAGATATGAATTAATCAAATGCACAAAGACAGACAGAGAAATATGAATTAATTATTTGTACTGATAATGCCTGGCATATGACATATTCAGTGTGTTTATATCACAGCATAAAACTGCAAATGTTCGACATACATGTACATTTCCATCAGATACAGAAAATGACACAAAGCCCCAGGCTAGTTCACACATACACATCGCCAACTAGTGTTGTGCTCTGATCAGCTTGACGCACCAACCGAGCTCGCCTACCGCCATCACCACCAGGGGCGATCGACGGTTGTCATTCACAGTGGCTGCAGCACCTCCACCGCTGCAGCCACTACTCGCGCATGTCACACCTTACCTGTTATCACCGAGTCCTCAACGCCTGTAATCGGGTGTTGGAATTGTAGAACGTTATGGATTCTGCTCCAGTTTGCGACCCAAGCTACCAGTGGTCGGCGCGATAAAACTGAGAGGAGGAGAAACGCACTTTTGGTGGGGAATTAACGAGTTAATTTACAGCATTTTGAGCTCCAGACCACAATACTACAACAGGTTAAGCAAGGAAAACTGAGCTTTTACGGTCTTCATAGAGATGTGGTTCACTGTATTTCAGTCAAAACATAAATTCTTTTGGCCCCAAGTTTAAGGGACTTTACACCATTACATTAATAGATTTAAGTGACTTTGAAGGCGTATAGATGTGACATGCTGTGCTGCACTCTCATCCACTGTATATGAAAAGCAGGCACCTGCCAACTTTGTATTACTACTGTTGGGTTCACTTTGAATCACACAGAGAACATTGCTCCTGCAGGTTTTTTGAGGCAATCTCATACATCGAATACTATCTGGTGGTGTGAAATGAGTTACAATCCATTTTCCCTGTAGTGGCTCCTCCGCCACTTCATACATACAGTGCAGTAGTAGATCATCACATAGGTTACCAGTCCCTCTGCCACTGGAGACAATTTGTTTCAATCTTAGCGCCGATTGCTCACTCTACAATGGCTCCACTGTTGTGAGTGCCTGAGGCTTGACTAAATGTGTTGAATATCAAGCTCTGTATTTGCTGCTTACTGCCAGCATATCAGACCGCTGGTACTCACATTAAGGATAAAAGCAGAGTAGACAAGAAGAAATACACACCCAGTTACCCAAAGTTTCACAAAGCTGAAATGTCCAAATAAGATCTTGAGGAAAAATTGTTGAATTTCCTCATTTCTCCTTCAAACTGGAAATGTGGGATACTGGTGGGAGCCCACTGGTTTGTGGTAATGGACTCTGGCCATTGTAGATGCAGTTTTTAATGAATTGATTCTTCCTGTTATTACTTTTGGTGTCTTTAAATCAAGCTTTGCCTTTGAGCCAAACAAATCTATTAAATATTCTTTCTTTAATGACTAAATTCTGCTACATGGGAGTTGATCATTGAGTATAAAATGATAAAATGCATTTGACACCTCAAAAGAAAAGTCTGACAATAGGGCCAAATCAATAGCTCTGCTGCATGTCTTCTTGATTTGCCCTTGAGCACGATAATGAACACTTCTACCTGCTCACATATTCTGTATCAGACTTCATCAGTAAGTATAAAGAACATGCAATCTCAAAAAGAAGTAAAGAAAATATTATGACAGCGAGAAATAACACCAATTACAGTGTTAAGTGACTGTATGCAGACCATCAAGTGAAATAGTGTTCTGGCATCATATCTTTACAGTCGATCTGAAAACCAATTACATCACAAGCACAGGCAGGCGATGAGGGCTTCTAATGTACGTGACAACCAATGCAGTGGCTTACATACCACTTGTTTTAATTCACAAGAAAATTCCTTTCATTTCCCTCCAGCAGTGAGGCCAAAGCACAGAGCCCTCATTTCTGTCCCAAAACGCAGAATTATGAAACTGTGAAGTGCAAACTTAGTAGGCTAAACCTACACTGTCCAGCAGCAAGCTTTCATGCCATTAAGGTCAATCATCTGGGGCGACTGTAAGGAGGTTCCTGGTCACACACATACACACCAGTGTGGACATTGTATTTGTGTATAAGTGTCATATTCAGTTCAGTTTCCATTGCTTTAACACATCTTCTTTGCTAAATGAAGAAGAAGAAAATGCGGAGACATCTGTGCAACTAAATGACAACATGACAAGGATGACAGGTAGATAATCGCCAAGGAGCTGAAAGAAAGGGGATCAGGACAGGCTAGTAATAAACACACATCACCTGTCCCCACCTGTGCTGTTTCATTTTTAAACAGGTGCACACACTTGTTGCTGAGACTCACACTAACTGCACAGCTACATATAATGCATCAGTCAGCATTCAGACTGAGTTACGAAAAACACATTTGCACTGACAGAGACACCCAGATATGCAGAGTTTATAGCTAGATGCATAGGATCCACGTACAAACCTTATATTGTAAATTAGTTTGTAGACTCTTCACCACAAACACAAGCATCAGCCCCGATTCACTGACAAATTAATCCGCACATCTGTTCTGTTGGAGACTGAGAAGGGATTAACCTGCCGTTTTTACTGCCTCATTGACTCACACGCATGCATGAATGAACACACACAGATGCACAATATATACATCACTTTTACTCCTATACTGTAAAAGAATACAAATGCACGGAAGCACAGACCATGACAGCGTGGAGGGATGCATTAATGGACACTGAGAGGTTTGCATTCATAAAAAATTTTCTGTCAGCATCAGAGGATGAGAGCCATGATCACCAAAAGAGTGACAAAACTCTATGAAAATTTATTTTTCAAAGAAAGTATCCTCTCAAACGCACTTGTGACACCAAAACAAATGTAGTACAGTGGTAATTCAGGTGGCTCCTGCAGGTGGCGCTGCACACGCTGCACGCTCCGCAGCCTAATCAACACATTAAAGGTTACAGTACCAGTGACACTTCAGCAAAGGCTCACTGGCAACATAGCATTTACAAACACACGTAAGCAACGGCCAGAGGAATCCAGTTGGACAAGACCAGCAGCGAACTGGACAGGGAGTGTTTTATGTGAGGCTGACTCAGTGCATTAACACTAACTACAGATACACACCCACAAACATGTGGAGAAACACACATGCATACAAACAGGACGCTATGACATAAATAAAGGCTGAATAAATAAGACAAATGCGTCATCGCAATTAGTCACAACTCACAAGAGTGTAATTATAGGACAATGTTGAATGGAAAAATTTAAGAGTTAAGTTGAAAATACACAAACAAATACACTCACACTACACTGTAGTATGTATGTCTATGTCTATGTATAAAGTAATGAGGAGTATTTTTTAGAGAATATGTTACATGGCTGTTTATCTTTCCGCATGAATGGCAAAATATGTGCGGTGGGGTTAGTGTCTTATGTGTGTGTGTGTGCACATGTGCCTGCATTTCAGTGAGTGTGTATCTGTCTAGGTAATGGATCTGGTTGTCAGACACTGGCAGCCAATCAACATTTTTTCATTTTGTCACAAATAAACATTAAATCCCTCCAAATATAAACGTAAACGCACGCACAAACACACTCTTGAACTCACACCGTATGCAAACACACACACAAGCAGCTGCATGATGGCACATGTGAGGATACAAGAACGCAGCAATTTTGATTTTTTGATTTCTGCTTATGTGTCAAAAATCATACAAACAAACACACAAACAAAACCTAAATGAGGCTTACTGCTCTGGGGACCACCAGAACAAACTGCATCAATTCAAGTGAAAGACATAGTAGTCTAAAACGCACACGCATACACACACAAACAAGCATGTAACTCACGCAAACAGAGACAGACTCATCTGCCTTTCACACAACCATTGTCTTTAATTTCCTCCCTTTCATGCTTATGGTCATTTTATACCTATCTTCCGACTTTGCACTGAGCCTCACACACACACACACACACAGAGGCTGTAACACACACATACACACAGAGAGAACCTCGGCAAGTACTAAATATCTCCCTGACTCAATCGATGTACAACAGGAGCAGAAACTTACCTCCAGACAATGTTCCCTAAAAACAAGAAAGGCGGAGGAATAACAAGAGGCACAGAAGAGGACAGAAGTGTGTGTGTGTGTGTGTGTGTAAGAAGGAGAATAAGGGACTAACAGAACAACGCAGGACACTTTTAAAGGAAAATTCTCCTTAAAAGGATTTCGACATCAAGGAACTGAAAAACGAGTACTTTGAGGTGAATGATCAGTCCTTCCAGTTGTTACAGAGTGGATAACAAAAAATGAAAAGAGGAAGGAAGAGAGAAAGGAGAGAGAGGGCAGAGGGCGTGAGGCATATAGCATCCTGTTTTTCAGACATCATGGATAAGAGAGAAGAGAAGAGAGGAGAGGAGAAGAGAGGAGAAGAGGAGAGAAGAGAAGAAGTAAATCCTACCTGGAGTTGTTCGGACAACGTGGTGGACTGTCTGGTAGTCAGAGCTGGAGCTGAACTCTCCTCAGGACGCAGAAACACTTGCTGACCGCGTCTGCAGGCATCAAAAACAACAGTCAGGACCTGTGTGTGTTTGAGTTGTCTACTGTCCTCACACAGAGTCAGCTGTTAAAGTCTGGGTGACAAGCTGCTGGAAAAAAGAGCATATTCAGACACACACACACAGACTCAACAACTTATCTTTTCCCTGAACTGAGGAGTGCAGGAATTTAAAGGTGTGTGTGCGTGTGTGAGGGAATGTAGGGGAAAAGGTGAGTTTGTTTCCATGTGTGTGCGTGCGTGCGCGTGTCTGTGTGTGAGTGAGTGTGTAAAGTCCTTACAGGTCCTTCCCTTTCTTCCTCTCGAGCGCAGTCATGTCATCTCCACCTTGTCGTAATGCAGAGAGAGAGCGCTGGTCACACACACATGCCTCCACACACAGCGACGACTGATGCACACACTGTGCCGGCAGGCTGAGACACACTGGCGCTTAACACCACGAGCGCAACACATAGAGCTGAGAGGAACACAGTCCCTCCTCCCTCCTCCCACCTCCCTCTCTCTCTCTTTCTCGCTCCCTCCTCTGGGTCTTACTGCCTCCCTCAATCCTCCCCATGTTTCACTTTCCTATTGTCAAACATGAACGACAGCAGGGTACACACACACATAAAACATTTTACTACAGGTACAGTACAGCATGGACTCAGCATGGACTCCCAATTCCAAATTTTTGGAATAACACTCAGACTAAAGCTCATCGCTTTTGTATTTTGCTGATTTCCATCAAAAACAGGAGACTATCCTCCCCACAAGAAGAAGAAACCCCACGAGCTATTTATTGAAACATTTTAAATTACCTATATGTTTATGACTGTTTGGGTTATGCAAATTATGACTGTTGTCTTTGACATGTGGGGAAACCGTGTTGTTGGTGCAAAACTGCTGAATGTGTAAAATGTCTGACTTTCACATTGTGGTTCGCATCCCATCAACAGCTCATTCTACCAGCGTTGGTGTCTGCAGACTGCTGCCTGCATCATGTGTCTTATCACCAGGCAACTTGGGTTTCTTTTAACTACAATCATAATCTTATCCTAACATTTATTTACAGAGCCAACGATAATTATGATCAGAAAATGTAGAGTATTTTCTGCTGCTTTGGAAGGCAATAACAATACAGCTATCTTGCTGCTCATAAAACAATCTCTCAGGTCGATTTATCAGCAGTCCTGGAGCTTTCACTCATATGACATGATCTTCATCAGTAGATGGGAGTTTACATATCTGTCAGGGAATTGTGGATGTTCAAATTTCCATTCTATTTTAGAGCACTTAAAGGACTTCTCATCCCCTGCAGCTCAAAGTGTTGATACGATATGATCAAAACCTCAAGAGCAGCTAATAAATGTGGTCATATTGTGACATGCACAGTTCAGGAAATACTTCACATAACAGAAAATGGGGCAGAAAGTGGAAATCATACCCCAGAGTTCCTCAAAGTAATAGAAAATATGCAAATGTTATTTTTTAATTTTTTCACACAGCATGATTGATTTTTCTTAATTCAAAATAAAACAGAGCAAATTGCTGGAAAATAAATCCTGAAAATCAAAAGCTGGATGAAACCTAATTTAGCCCCACAAGCAGCCTGACAGAAACAGAATCACAAACAATGCATATTTATAACGCATCAAAGATTTAAAAGATTTATCTCCACCACTGCAGCTCTATACATTTAATCAGCTGGCAGATTTATCATATCAGCCCCAATCTGCTGCAGGAAGCATCCCATGTGGCTCTGACAGCTGACTCTCTGAGGTGACATTGGCAGTGACGGGACATTTAGCATGAAGCTGTACAACAGGTTCCATAGGACTGTCTAATGTAGTCCATCAATGTGACAGCAAACCTCCGAGTCATTTACTAAAAACAAGCTTGCCAGCAGCTATGCACAGTTACACGCACAATGTCATGTCATATCACACAGAAAATATATTTCTTAAGCAGCAGCAGCATCAAGTCAACACTGTCCTGGTGAAATGTTGAGTGTTATTAATTTGGAGGGGGGGGGTTTGTGCATCGTGGATAAAGATGAGACTACAGTTCAAACAGGTGACGTTAAAAGGGCATTTTTTGAATGAAGATCACTAAAAAGGGTATTGACTGAATACATTTGAAGCTATCACAAGCAAACAGTCACAGTGTTGGATTACAACTGGCTGACAAAACCAGCTCCTCTAATTCAAATGAAGTAAGCCGCTTCGGTTCAAATGCTGAAAATTGGCCTGACTGAGAGAAGATACTGTTAATTGTTTGGAAAAACAATCAAAACCAAGTGCTGTTGTGATGTGTGCACTGGAGGCTGAAATTGCCTGAAATAAATGGTGGATCTTTGACAACTGGAGAACTTTAAGCACTCATACAAAATCACATGTGATTACGGTCTTAGTTAAACTTAACATTGTAACATGTTTTTACCCTGTACTGCAACATCACATATATATTCCAGGGTTTCTGTGAGTTTATTTGCAAGCCCTGCGGCACACTGGGCCTAAGTTGACCACCTGCCAGGCAGGGACGTCCAGGCAGCTCAGGTAGAAACAAAAATATAATGGAAAGCTCACCAGTGACTTCTGTTGGTTAAAACGTGAACGCACTATATGATGCACTAACAGCAGGTCTGAGATCAGTGTTCTTTACCCTCATTGTGCTTAAAGTGACACTTAGCACTTCCATCTATCACAAACTAACGTTACCTAGCAACTTTAGCTAGCTAGCCAAATAGTCAGTAACACAGATACCTCATTTGTGACATTTAGGGATAATGTCGAGGACAAAAGGTAAAAGCCAAAAAAACCTTACACAGCTTTTTCTAACACCCAAATACTGGCCTCGGGTCAACGATGTGCAGCCAGCAAGCATCCTGTCCAGTCACTGGGCCTGACAACTTTCCTGGCAGAAACCCTGTACTCTGTATAATCTGCATATTCTAAGGTGTGATATGCTTATCACAGCCAAACACACCTTTTTCTACAATTTCACCATAACAACAGACTTCTAAGTCAGTAAGACTTGTGAATCCTTTTATACATGAAGAGGTAGAAGTCAAGAGAGGTAGAGAGTTCACAGAACAGTCTCTAGTCAGAGGTTGGTCCTTGGTTCATGGAGTTATACTGAGGTGAGTGCTCTACTATAAAACACTGTAATATCCCAGTAAACCCTAAGGCTGCCTGTTTTGTAAACATGGTGAAAGGTTATTCCAGCACAAGAGAACCTCAGACTCTGTTGACCAGAGTTGGCTAATAGCAGCAAGATACACAGAGATAATCAGCACCGCACACAGTTCATATTATCAATTTCTGTACTCTGTCTGCCGAGGATAGAGCTCACATGAACACACGCACACACACACACATGACACTCACACACACACTCAGGTAGTAGCGCAGGCCCTCATATACCAGAAAACACACAAGCAGGGGAAAGCACAAACACACACCTGAAAAATAGTGTTCAGCAAATTCCTCCCAAAGACTGTCTCTCATCTGTGGACTCTGTGATCTAGATTACCTTTACACACACACACACACACACACACACACACACACACACACACACCCTTCAGAAAATTCCTGCTGCGTAGCTCAGCTGAAAAGAGTATTGATCCCAAGTTTGTGATTAAAACGGGGACTGTTGTTGCTGCTCAGATGCAATCAACACACAAATCCACCTTGTGATCACTCACTCATTCAGTCAGTTGTTCTTTCACACACACACACACACACACACACACACACACACACACGCGCGCACACACTCACTGTGAGACAGCATGAATAACTACAGTGCAGAGTAGCATAATTAGCAAGCCATGGTCCTGGAATCTGATGAGAGTAGAGCCAGTAACCTTTGGTGTGTATGTGTGTTTGTGTGTTTGTGTCTGTTCATGAGCAAAGTATATGTCAGTATGGATGTGTTGTCCACTGTGATGCGGTTTTATGTGTGTATATATGCTGTGCCCATAAAACAGTGATTGTATTCGTGTGTGTGTGTGTGTGTGTGTGTTTGTCCTGACTCCCATAAAGCAGCAGAGTGATTGAAAGCTCTCAATGGTGAAGGTGCACTCAGGGGAATAGGGCTAATCTACATAATGGTGAGGCTATATTAACGGCATCCTGCTCGCACAGACACACACACACACACACACACACGCACGCGAACACACACACACACGGGTGTCAAATGAACAGGAGCCTCTCTCATCCCCCACACAGCCAGTTTTGTTCCTCCTGATCTGACTGAGCCGGTGAAAAAGGACAGAATTAGAAGAGACAGTGGGAAATGAAAATTGTAGGGTAAAATATTTATCTTCATGTCTATTATATCTCTCTCTCATCTCATTTAACTGTGTCGTTAAAAATGCTAATTGCAGGGCAGTGTTCATGCAGGTTTGAGTACATATTTGTTCATTGTACTCATGTGATCACACTCACTGATTAAAGGCTGATCTCGATAGAACAACCTTTCAGGTGACGCATTACTGCCACTCCAAAGATATAATCACATTTCATTATTTATTTTTCTCTGCAACAATCCATTCATCAGCAGCATTTCTAAAACCAATCCTCCATGACATGAAAAATTTTGAGAGCCTTTCGTATTAGTGTCTCTTTCATTGCAACTCCCATCTCAGCTTGAAAGGGATCTCCAAATCCATTGACAGCCTCTTTCTGTGAAACAATAGTGGTTCCCATCTTGAGGTAGCAGTTCCGCAAATGTGCTCAGCTTGATGAGCAATGTGCATTTGGGGAAATGCTTCTGCTGTGCAAGGAGCCAGAAAAGACTGAAAGAGGCAGTAAATGGTCATGCTTGCAGTGGGAATAAGGTTGAAAGTTTGGCAACAACACTCTAACAGTGAATCTGCATCCATCCAACACTGCGCACTAATCTGAACCACTTAGCAAAGAGGTATTATTGTACAGCTGAACATTCATACTTGTTAATGGTAAAATGTAAAAAGTCTTGGTGTAAAATAAACAGCTTGCTTTCTATCTTATCTACCTTTGCTCATTACACAAACACTAAAACAGTTGGTCAATAGCCCCTTTTACACAGCCTGTTCAAGGTGGGAATGTTGCAGCGTTATTCCACCTCGCCATTCTTTCTACCAGGTACGAAGGCAGAATGAAGGAGGCAGTGCTGTACCACCTTTAAGCCGACAGCAGAGTGTGAAAGGGAGAATAAGAGTGTGAAAGGGAGAGCCAGCACAGAATCACATATTGGTGGTGGCATTACAGCGATGTAATCAAGTCTTCATAACGCCAATACAGCGTGATCTGTGGGGCTAATGAATCAGTTGGCAGGAAATCTGTCATCAACTATTTAAGTAATTGATTAACCATTTTAATCATTTATCAAGAAAATGTCCAAGATTTGTCGTTCCAATTTCTCAACTCAGCTTTACACTTCAGCAAAATAAATACATGTGGGCTTTACTCCTGTCGGTAAGATGAAGCAAAATATTTAATAACATCTATCTATCTGTAGTGTTCTTATTTCATACAGAACATACAGTACTTTCTTACAGAACAGTGTAGTATTGTACAGTTATAAAAGAGCACTGTGCTGTTATTCAGTGTGTGCTGTACGTACTGTAAGTCTATATGTAGGCGTGAAGCTGAAAAAAACCCCAAGGTTACTGGTGTGATTGCTGCTGGGGCCGTCAATGCTGAAAATCCATGCGCTCACAGAACTGTAAAGTGCCGTGGATAAAAGTGATCACCACATGGTGAATGACTAAGGGCTCAGACAAAAGTGTGTGTCTGAGTGTTTGTGCGTGAGTATTACTTAACCTTATTGTTGCTCATCGTTAATTTCCTTAAACAACACCAGCAGTAAAACAACAGCAGGAAAGCGACAATCACACGCCCTACTTTGGAAAGTCACGCAGACAGATGCAATCACACACACTTAACAGTGAGCCATACTGTTTGCATTGATAACCTATTTCAACAGTGCAATGTATTTGTTAAGATGATTCTGCTCAGTAAGGCAAGGAACTTTAAAACAATGAATTTGAATGCAACAAGCATCAATGACGCTGCCAACTGGATGCAGAAAAAACAGATGGTGTACTGAACAGACCAAGATAAAAGCTTTTTTTCACCTTGATGTCAAGCTGTATTTATTATTTATTTATTTATAGCATGGATTAACAACTTAATATATTAAATTATCAAGTTATGTTGTTATATACTGCACTGAAAAAGTACTTTTAAACGTACAAAACTGCAGCTTGGACCCCATGGCTGCAAATTCGCTCCAAACAAATTCCCACACCACCAAATTTTGACATAGATGTGTGGATGTCAGTTCATCCAAATAGTCGATATGTCATCTTAAAAATCCAAATTCTGTGAAAACTCATTGCCTCCTACACTCCACTGCTGAAGCACCTATACATTATGCCATGCCCAGCAGTATATCCACACAACAAGACATAATAAACCTCTTTGGCTTCTATTCATCAGAAGTCACAAAGCTGCTTCATGTCAACATTTTGAGAGGCTGGTTGGTGGTTGCTATGTGAGTTAGGATGTTGGCAACCTGAACAGTTTATAAGCCAGTTTCCATACCAACACGCACTGTCTCCTAACTATAGTCCATCTCAGCAGTATCGAGAAGGGAGTATGGGCGGATGAGAGGATGAGGAAAATGAAAGAGAGGAGAGGAGAGGAGAGGAGACCTTACTGCTCTATAGAAATCTCTGTACAACCCACTGCTGTTTAGAAATACCACCAGCTAAGCAATACAATAGCACTACTCTCCTATATCTGTTAATATTTGTGACTGTGTAAGTGTGTGTAGGACACATTTTTGGCTATTGCACCATTAACTCAAACTGCATTTGTCAGCATTTGTGTGCTTTAGACATATACTTATCTCGGACATAAATTTCACATCACAGGTGGAGGGAGACAGCAGGTTAATCGCATCATTTCTGGGTTTGATTCTAAGCAGGACCTGATTAATGTTTCACCACTAACACAGCTGATAAAATTGGAGGTTACTGAGTCTGTCTGAAATCAAGCTTCTTTTTTTCCATTTGTCCATTTGCCTTTTAAATGTTCTGAGTGAGTGAAAAGCTGGTTTGCTGTGTAAGTAAGTGTTTAAACACTCAAAGGGAAGGTTGAGGGTATAAAATGTGGAGTGAGTCTGTGATGCTACGCAGGGTGTTAATTTTTGCAGAGCATGTGGAGTAATGTTGATAAAACTGCCAGGGTGCTTGGTAGAGATTATCTGTTTCTGGACACGAGACCTGGCAAAAGAGTGCGGGCCAGCTTCCCCGGGCTTGCAGCAGCAAAAATGGACACATGCTCTGCTGGCTTTGTTCTTTGATCAGACTGTCGTGACTTCAGTGACATCTGTGTAAGAACTGAAGTGACCCTGGACTGGGTGAGGGCTGACTCTGAAACTGTAATTGTTTCTAAGGACATCAAAACTGATCCTTTGATCCATGTGAAGGTCACTGTGACTGGCTGCTAATGCACAGAGGCTTCAAGTGGATTTACAGCAACAACAGCAACAACTCTCCACTGGATTTATCTTCCTGCTGATGATCCTTTTGTTTTAACAAGACATTTAAGAAATGTGCAACTGATGACATCATCATCATCATTATTTAGCCGTTTGTATAAATCACATTATACTTTATAGCAAAACACGATACATGATGATGACATGTTGGTTGAGGACATATGGTTATACCTCATCTAGAAGAATCTACAGACATTCCTAGGTTGTACTTTCTATGTTCAACCTGTGCAAAAACCTTATACTTAATAAACCAGATGTTGTAAAGGAGAGCAGCAGGCAAATGTCTGTATTGGAGGTGGGTGGTGATGTGTCCTGAAATTATAAAGCCTATAAGCATGTATTTGATTCTGTCTGACAGGTTGCAGTGTAGAGTGCAGGCCATTAGTGTTTATGTTTGTCTGGGTTTTGCAGGTACACTATGTACAGGTCTCTAAAGATGCTCCCACTCAAGGTTTATACATGTGACTAATGGCATTATAGATGGTCAGATGATCAGTTAGAGGCCATTTATATGCAAGGTTGAGAAAAATCCCTTTTGGCTGGTTCTGCTCCACCATCACACTTGCAACTTTTTAGTGAGTACTTTAACCATGAGGACCCCTCCAACGGTCCATTGGGTTGGGCTGCAGAGCATCTGGGCTTATTAACATTTACGACTACAGAGTGGATGGATAATGGGATGGTTAGACTCATTGCCAATTACAGTACTGAATGGGTTTCTCCTTTACTTTCTACTATGCAATAATGTCTGCAGTTGTAAATGTCAATAATAAGGAGAGTTTACAGCAATCGATTGAGTCTGCAGTTGTAAGTGTTAGTAAGTTGTTAATAAACTGTTGAACGTGGCTCTGCAGCTTTGACTCCTGCATGGGATAAGTGGTCGACCAGAGCCACTGGTGGGGCATCAACACACTTAGGGCTGGCTAAATATACAAAGTAGTGTCTGGACAGTGAACTCCAGCCAAAGTTTTCCGACCTGGCATTCTAAACCTTGGTCACTCTAATGGCTTAAAGCTAGTCTATAAAACATTAGTAAATGATTTACTAACCCTAGCGCCATGTAGTTACAACTTTCGAAGGCTGGCACTTTGAAGGTATGATCTGTGTCTGCAGGTATTTTGAAGGGCTGCTGGTGAAGGAGACATCCTACTCCAGTTTCAGAGTTGTCTCTTCCAATGCCGTCACAAAACTCACATAAAGTAAATGTATTGCAGTGTGTGTTTGTCTCTGTTTATGTGTAAAAGGAGAGGCTCCTCCCTGTCTCCGTTAACTGCTTCCTTCTGATGTATTGCTCAACAATGTTCAGGCACACACACAGGCACACAGACGCACGCACATTTCCTTCCTTTAGTATTTCGGTTATTGGCGTCATGTCAGAGGTGAGTGGGAAACGCTGGAGTAGTGGGGCTGGTGATAAAATCCAGCAGACAGGAAGTAAAGAGATAAACGTGAGATGAAGAGGAGACAGAGTGATGGAAGGCAGCAAACCTGCTGTGGGAGTTAAAGGTTGAAGAGGAGAACATGACCCTGTCAATCATCCTCATCGGTGTAACCCTATGGTAATGTCAGCGTCAGCTAAAAAGCCTAAAAGGTGTCTGGCTGACTGATTGACGATACGGCGAACACATGGACTACAGAGGAGGAAAAAAAAAAAAACAACAAACACACAAATAGAAAGTGAGTAAGTACTGTGGAAAATCTCCAACGGAGATAGGTAGAAAATTTAAAACGAGTTAAAAGATTGAGACAGAAAACAAACAGAGGCAACCTAGAGAGAAGCCAGAGAAACAAAATGAGTGGAGAAAAAGAAACACTGCGGCAACAACAACAGCTATGAACAGAAAGTAAAAAATAATAGATGGAGCGAAGTCATGCAGGGGCTGTGAGAAAAAGGAGACAGAGGAACACTGCAGCAGACCAACAAACTTCACTCTTCCACCCTCTTTCTGGTTCTTTCTTCTTTCTTTCTTGTACTTTCTTTGCACGAAACTACCCAACAGCTAATGAGGTGTGGGCGACAGAGTCAACAATTGCCACAGCGCACTGCTGGACTCTGTGTGTTGGTTATAATGTTTAGGAATGCAAACCAAATATTTGTGTGATATTTATTAGCATTGGAATGTGTTTGCATGTGTGGGGTGGTAACAAATTAGATCAGACAGAATGTCTGGCTACGTTATTACCTTCATGCCTGTTTATCTCCTCATTTCTCTAATCTAATTGGTTTTCCTCAGTCCAACCAATCAGAACGCAACATTGGACTCTCTGCTGCGAACCGGCGTTGAGCAGGCTGAATAGATGCCACAAGTGGTATGCTTGATGACGGTGTGTCGCGCCTTTTGTGTGTGTGTGAAATAACCACACTGACTCTGATTGTTGCTATAGCACCCATCTTCTGGGTGCAAAATCACAGAACAATTTATACCCACAATTTCCTCTCCATAATGAAGCGGTAATCGCTGACCCTGGCGTGCACGCTCAGCTACGCGCACGCATGCACACACTTGTAGCTGCTTTATCCTCAATGAGCAACCTCTCGACCCTTTGGTGCAGATGGTGGATCAAACACATTCAGTGAATACATGGAGTTATATGAGAGAAAAACAGATTTTCAAGAGTGGCAATTACTCCAGTTAAGGACACATTACAGTACACACACGACAATGCAACATATGAACATAACAAAACAAACGCTTATCCTACACAGAGTCCAGTGCAAGGTTGTCAGTGGGCTCCGTGTCACCACGATTTTGTTACCGAGCGTAAAGTCGAATCTGTTTTCGCAACAGGAAGGTATTCATGTCCCACAAAACTGCGGAGTATTAATATGAAGGCGCGAAATACCAGAAAAATTCCTCAGTTCTTCTTGCATGTAAAATAATGATGCAAGATGTACAGCACAGACAGGAGAGAAGGAAAAGGTGAAGACAAGACGCAGGATGTTGTTAGAGTACAAGCACAACTGTGTATAAAGTTTATAGCACCTCGACACCTTGAGATAAAACATAGGAAACTATGTGGGAGTGATAGGTAGCACTGGGTGTGTTATTGGCTGTTCTGGGCTGATCATATCACACTGATCTTCCTCAATAGATGAGGTGCCCAGCTCTTTATGGGACTGTAAATATTTCAAATTTATATTTTTGAGTTCATGTCCAATAAAACTCAATTAACTACCCACCTGTTTTCACTGTTTGTTTTTTTTTTACTTAGTTAATTCTGTGTAAAATGTTCATAAAGAACACAAATACTATCACAATTTACCGAAACCATGGTTTGTCTTAACATTTTGCCTATAACGTCAAACCTACAAAAGTGATGTTTGTTTAATATGATATGGAAAATCAAGATTCTCTGGTTCCAAGCACCTAGAATATTAATATTTTCTAGTTTTTAGCTTTCTAGACAGTAAACTGAATCTGCGGACAAGACAAGCAAAATGAGAGCATCGCTTGGGTTCTGAAATTGTGAAAGCATTTTATATTTCAAAACAATTAAAAGATTAAATTAGAAAATAATTAAGCGGTTAAATAATAAGGAAAATAATTATTTCAACTCTAAATTGTTATCATGAATCGTGATCCAATTAATCTTCGGTTGATAATTTAACTGTGCCGATTGGCGGCCTGACTGTCTAGCTGAAAACTCCATTGCTGGTTGAGAAAAAGTGGATGCTGACAGGAAAGTACTTGAGGAGAAAACATGACAGTCACTGGCCGGAGGAAGAGCGACCAGTTCATTGGTTGAGTACAACAGAAAGGGCATGTCGCTGAGCTGGCAATGTGAGCGCAGTCAACAGGTCATCACGAGGCCACTTTTTCTCTGGGTCTGAATACACAGTGGCAATTAAGGCACGCCCACACATACACACACTGCCTCAACATGTGCACACAGTCATGACATGAACGTGCACATACTCACCCTTGACACATCCACTTCCCACCTAAATAAACAGACCTCAGCCACACACGTTTGACCTTGTTCATCTCCTGACTTCTTTCCTCTTCCCTCTTATTTTTCTCACTTTCTTCTTCCTTCCTTCCCTTTCCTCCATACTCATTTCCCCATTTCTCTCTTCTCCCATCAACTCTAGTTTCTTTTCTGCTTTCCCCGCTGCAGGGTTTGCAATGTCAAACAAATGATGCTGCTGTCAGAGTGCCCCAAGTGTACAAATATCTAAACTACACTCAGCATGCTGAGTGTTAGGCCTCCTCCTAAAGCTGCCAAGTTGCAAAATATTTTTTTGTCTATATGTTCCTTAAATGCAAGAAAAAAAATTACTATACATACTATACAAAATGAAGCAGCAGTGAATCTGTAAACTTGACTGGTTGTCATGTGAAACAAAATCCCCACTGCACCTGAACACACCACATTATTACTCTCATTCTCATTTGGATTATTGTCAGAGTACGACTGCACCGCTCCCACTGCTTTATAGAGACCCGAAGACCAAGCTGAAACCAATTTTGGAATTTTCTTGATAATATCCCTCCAGGGGTGATGATCATATACAGCAGCAACTGCAGAGTGAAATGAAGGCAACTTCTGCACTGACTTCATCTGAATGCCCGCATCAATTACAACATCACCACCTCCCAAACACCAACTTCAAAGTCTTACAAGTCTCTCCTCCTCCTCTCTCTCTCTCCTACACACTTACATCTCTATAAGGAATACCAATGAGCTTATTGTTTCCATTTCAAGAGAAGAAGGCACAAGCCTAAAAGAGGGTAAAATTAAACATCACGTCTGTCCCCAAAAAACAGGATAAATAAGACAAAAGGAAAAAGAAAAACAAGACTAGAGAGAAAAGAGTCTAATCCATCGAGGGGCACAGTGCCAAGTAGGCCAGATTTACAGTACAGCATGCTGGCAGTCACAGCAGTGTGTGCATGCGCAGTCTTTTCTTTCTTTCTGTCTTTCTTTTTCTTCTTACTAATCCTGTCTTCTCTCTGTTCATGTTACAATCTCTTCATCTTAGTGGCATTTTCTCTCGGGTGACTCTGATTGACTATGACATAAGTACTCTGGCGTAAGATCCTGTGTGTGCTGAAGTGTGTCACGAGCAGCCAACATGCATATATGACAGTAATGTCTGTGCTTGGCAATTATTGACGGCTGTGTGTTTAAAGGATCTCAGCGGGAACTCACTCTAGCAGAAAGTCCTCAGTGACTTGAGGTTGGTACCAAGAACAAACCATACTGCTTATGTAACACATACGATCTACATATGTCTCTGCTGCTGAAGTTTGAGTTATGGGTGGATGATATGGATAATCTTCTGTGACAGTATATGTAAATTTACTATATATATACAGTATATGATAAAAAGGAGGAGAATCGGGTGAGACATTGTTAATAGTGAAATAAACACATAAAATATATTTTGGGATAATCCAACAAATTAAATTAAAATTAATCAAATTAAAGTAAAAAAATCTAATCTCATCCAGCTTGTGACCCCTTAAAACCAAAACCTCCATCCTTCCAACCCTAACCCCTGACCTAATCCAACTTCAAATCTATCATGTAGCTACACATCTACCCAGATATCAATACCACAGATATGGCAAAATCTCATCATATAACTCACCCCTCCCAAATTTCTGTAAGTACAGTAACAGAAGTAACAGATTACATTTTAAGGTAACATCCCCCAATCCTACATCAGAGATTAAAAGGATAAAGAAAGTGATTCTGCTCCCACGATTAAACACTCTATCTCGCAATTACTGCAGCCAGGCCCGCTCATGGCACTCAACGTTAAAGTGCTGACAAAGTGTGATACTGAGGTGGATAAGTGTGTCTATGCACCCGTGTGTGTGTGTGTGTGTGTGTGTGTGTGTGTGTGTGTGTGGCACTCCTTCTTGATAGCTGCGCCGCCTGTTCAATCTCCTCAACCACTGCTGAAATCATTTTTCTCTCAACCTGTCGCCTTTCTCCTCTTCCTCCTCTCTCCTCTCTCTCTCTCTCTCTCTCTCCTTGTAAAGATGTAACGAGAGCAGATTCTATTTTCTATTGTTAACATGGTTCCTGAATACTTTTTCAGTTCTTGATGGGATTGCTAGAAAATGATTTGTTTCTGCCTTTGTGACCCTCTGCAATCGCTGCCTAGTCTCAACACCTGTTTTTTTAAGAGGCACTCAGCTTGATTTACACACACACACAAACACACACGCACCTTTAACATTAGAGTAAATAAAGTCACACGCCGTGCACAAATACATACAATCACACAGGCTATATACGCTCACATACCAGCTCAGCCCACATGACTGCCATTATCAACCCAACAGACATATATTTAGGTTGACAAGGATGATTACACTGTACATGCCTTTACACATACACACACACACACACAATGAGGATGCTGATGCAAACAATGTAATTCCTTTGCGTCAATATGCCACAAGGTCAGCTTTACTCCTCTCTCTCTCTGTCTGTTTACACATCCACAAGCAGCACAATATTTACAAGAGCACAAAAAAAAACAAATCCAAACACAACCCATCCATAGACACACACACACACACACACACACATGCAAACACCTTCATCTTTATACAGTCAGTGATCAAGGAATGAGCAAAGCAGCGCTGAAACCTGCTATCGCCATAGTAGCGATAGTCATAACAACCTCCTCTTTCCTCCTGGTAAAAACAGACCTCATTCTCTCCTGAATTCTCCTTTAACCCCTCCACCCACCCCTTTAGGTCTCTCCATCTTCCCTGTATGTGTCTTCATCTTCTTCCTCTTCCTCCCCTCATTCTGTCCTCATCTTTTTTTTCCCAGCCACCCCACCTTCCCTCCCTTCATCTCACTCTGCTCCTCTGCATTATTGCTCCTGTCTATGCTTTCAACTTTTCCCTTAGCACCTTTCAGTCTGGTGTTGTCTTATTACCTCTCTTCCACCCCCTTCCTCCATCTGCTGTAGGGTAGCTCATGTCACAAACAAAACAAGTTGAGATGGAGACAAACGTGAAACACAGAGACAGACCAAAAGACCGCTGGGAGGACTGAAATTGAAGATGCAAAGGAAAATGATCTCTGGAGAGGACAGATTCTTAAAAGCAAAGGAAGTTTTCAGGCAAAAAACAAGATTCTGTGTGCACCCCAATGTACTGTCACAGTGATACATTTAAAAATAATAGTATAATACAGTGCAGTGTGATACAACAATATACGGCACACTATGATGTGTGTGGACTGTTTCCTCTTTAACACTGCTTAATAAGATATGTAACTGCTTGCAGATGAGTACTTAATAAGTCTGTGAGAGAGGAAGGATGTGAACACTGTGCCTAGAATCTAATTTTCATAATAAAACACAAAATTAAGACATGACGCCGTCTTTTATGAAAATGTGATGCTAATCTCTGAAACTAATAATATCTTTAAAAGCAATATTGCTGGAAAATCACAAACAAAAAAAGGAAAAATAGTTCTTACTCAATAGCAGTTTGTAAATCCAGGCACTAGACATCTTATGCTTCCAACATTAAACTAGACCTAAAATTTATTGGTCAGAATCAGTCACAGTGACTGAAGGTTAACAGTTTTGACTACATTATTGCTCTATCTTCCAGCTTTTCAGAGGAAAACTTAAAGACCAACATGAATCACACTGCTCATAAACCATATCTTTGCTGAAACTTTGTTCAGTTGCTTTGATCTGCTACCTGAAGGTAAGTCTGTCTTTTCTTTGATTTGGGTCCAGAGACACGTGATGCATGTACTGTATGAGGCTTTGCTCTCCCACAGGACTGACAGGTAGAGAGAGAGGAGTCTACAGAGAGAAAACTCTGGAAACATGAAAACACAGATTAAAAGGCAATTCTCACATGATTGAGGAAAGCTTTGCATGTCCTAGCAGATTCCTGTCGCTGAAGTCTGTGTTTGGTTCGCGTTCCCCTACGGCACCTGAATCAATTTAGCCACTTATTGAACGACATTGGTCTGACACATGGGTCAGGATCACCTGCAACGGATTGGACAACTCTGAGAGTAACCTGACAGAAGGCCTTGAAGTCAACAGGATGACACTTTGAGGCATGTCAAATCCAATGGATTCTGCTCCGCTCTCAGTTTGATTTACGCTAACTGATTTGACTGCAAATCTCAGACCATGCAACTTTGCTGAAAGCAAGAAAGGAAGCTCTGCTGCTCTCTCATCTTACAGGTTCAAAAGCGATCCACAGTTCTGGCTCACAAAATTTGTTTCTGATTTATAAATCCTGCTCCTCTCTATGTGCTTTGACTTACAGACAGACATCTTTTCTTCATTTCACTTTCACACACAGGTTTCCCATAAACACAGTTCACTTCGTTTCACAACCTTGAAAAGAACTAAATCATATTAACAAGGTACACTTTGTTTACCATCTAAATAAGCAGAATTCAGACTGTATAATGGCAGCATTGCACTAAGTGGTGCAGAAGAAGAATTCGAATCATGAACTCTAAAAGTGGAAATCACAGTGGTGTTGTTGTTGCCTGTGAGGTCGGGACTCCAGCCACAAGATGACAACTTTTCAGCTATGTTCTTAACAAGGCTACTGGAAGCCTCCAGAAGAAAATTATGTAGTCACTCTAAACACTCAACTTATACAGTATGGTGTTCAGAGATGAACTTCAAAATTGGAAAGGAAAGTGATTCATTAATGTTAATACAGCTGAGTCATATATTTCATGTTAAAGTAAACCAACGGCAAACAGTAACCACCAGTAAACTTCTTTTTAGTTAAAAGCGTTTTTAAAAAGTAGATGATATGGCCCATTTTGACACTTTTACATCTGTGCTCAGTGTTTTCAATTCACTTCCTCAGAGGAGAAACACGGAGAGGAAGATGAAGAGGTGACAGGTGAAGTATTTAACTGTCACTCTGCTCTGAACTCAGCTATGAATGAATGAGTTGAAATTAGTTTTGAAAGTGACCGTCAGTTCATATAAGGGACTGTGTATGTAAATTGACATGTAAATGTGTGTATCAGTATTTTTGCTTAACGTGTGAGTGTGTGTGAACAGGCTGATAAAGAAGTGCTCCTAAATTTCTTCTTTAAGCCTGAGAAACTTTCTCTCTTTTTCCTCAGCTTATCTTTTCTCCTCCTCCTTCTTCCTCTCCGGCTGCATGGCTCTCTGTACCCTTTATACCTCACCCTCTCTGCTCTCCTTCCCTCATAATCCCTACCCTCTCACTCCCATGCATTGCATTTCTGGTTTAATTATTTAGCTGACATTCTTATCAGAGTGACATTAATGCAAACAGTGGAATAACAAGCTCATCTGCAAACGTCAAGCGGCGGCACGGCACACTCCTATACACACCCACAACTACAGATAAATGAAAGGTAGACATCCAAACACAAATCATGTTTGGATTAACTATCCCTGTGACTTTATATTCCAGTCTCTACCCTTCACTGAGACTTCCAAATAAGGATGAATTACCACCATCATCAATACAACAGCACATTAATAATGACCTTTTGTTGGGCATAAATCCAAGAGGCCCTCAAGTCTTCTGTGGCTGACAGAGGAGATTGCAGCTGAGCAGACCCCAAAATTCACCTCTACTCTATGTCATGTGAGGGACAAATGTGTGTGTGTGTGTTTGAACAGTGTCACCCTTGAAACAGTGAAACTGCAGCTGAACATATACTATAACAGCACTCATTTAAAGTTCAATGTGTCAAGTCTCAGAGATAAAATGCTTGTCAATTGCCTTTCAAACCCTTGCAGCTGCTTGAAAATGACTCATGAAATATTTCTGCCACCTTTATGAAAGTTTAAGCACCAAAAACAATTTGGTTCAGGTTAGGAAGGTCATAGTCATTAAGGAAAGATTGCCGGTGTTGTTACATGTCTCAGGGAGTCAAAGTCACACATTTTGTCGCCCCACAGTCACCCCAGTCTCCTCTCGAAGAGATTTTCGTCTGATCATAAGTACTGCGAAAAAATCAAAAAAACAAGTCTGTTTTGAGCTTGAGGAAATAACAGTGTGCTGTTTTTGTGGACAGTCATAATGCAACATGTAAAGGTATAGGTGTAAGTTGTTTCTTCCCCTAAAAGGTGCAACAAGACTATCAGAGTGAGGAGGTCAGTCAAGTACGGTCTGTGTACTCACACAATCTGAGGGATGCCTAATCAGGCAGAAGAAGCAAAACCTGTGGAGGTGCACCATGGGTGTGTAGAAACAAATGGTGCATTCATGCAATGTCAACAAGAATGGGAAAGAGCAAAGAAAACATCCATTATTCTGACTTGGGAGGTTTCGCATTATTCCGAGGTGGTTGGCCCTATTAACATTACAGTGACTTACAGATAAATGTGAAACCAGATGCTTACAGTGGCAAGGCTCCTGAGTGGCTGAATCAATTATATTAGTGTTAATGTCTGATTTTATTTTGATGTAACTGCCACCACACAGTTTGCCGACACTGTCTGATCCCTTATTACCAACCAAGTGGGAAATACTGTCAGCATCAAAGTCCCAATATCTCCAACCACAAGTCGAATGTGCATGACGGTTTCTCCTCAGCTGCTCATAATTATTGTTAAATGGTTTGACATTAATGCAGTAAAATAAACATCACTCCTATTTCCGTTATAGTGCACTATATTTATGAAATCACATACCTCACATTATAAAATGTCACTGCTCACTGTAAAACTGACTTATTATATAGGAATAGTGACTAGTTCACAAGGAATGATTTCAGACATGGACAGTTTGTCCTCATCCTTGAGTCCTCCAACCTAAACAATCATATTCACGTCCATGAAAAGCCCAGGGGATGGAAAAGTCACAGGAAACAGAATGCTAAGAACAAATGAGGAATATAGGATATAGGTTGATTGTCATTGTCACAGATATGACTCGTAGGGGTCTTTCATCACTGGGCTGAGTAGGGTTTATGGGCGGAACATGGTTTGGGTTACAATAAGCATTTTGTCATCATGATTTAGATTTAACAATACCAAATTAAGGGATCACATATGTATCACAAATGCAGTGATTTCAATATTTAATGTTATAAAAACTCAATAGTGGTAGGTAGTAATATGGTCTAGACCATCTGAATGTCCCATTAGTGAGTCACTGTGGTGGGTTGGTCACGGTGAGTTTTGCCTGCTCATCCTAAACAATAGAGCTGGGAAATGAAACTGGTAGAAATATCTTTTTTGGACCACTGGCAGTGAACTGTTGCACCAACTGCATTCTCAACATTAATCTGTGTGTTGCACAAATCTGACAGCTTCATCTGTTTTCAACATTATTCACTTCCATTAGTGTTTATATTGACTCTGCTTTTTTTTAAGTCACAGTGGCACACAGCGCACACGCTATGTAATTTTAAGCCTATTAACACATCTAGTTTGTGTCTGGAACACTTAATCACCATTGGTAGCCAGCTATATGCTGAACAGCAATCTGGCTATTCTTCTTTCTGAGCAGTCTGTAAGCATATCGCAATACTTAATATGCCCCCCTTGGCGAAAACCTAATGCCCCATCAGTTTCATTCTGCAGCTCATCTGTGAATGACCATAGTATACAAGTAACATAATGACTGAACAATTTTGTCTCCAAGATAACAAGCGCAATCACAAAGAAAGTGCTATATTGGCTTTAATATTTTATTCCCGAGATCTTATCATCTACCTACACTAATATATAACTAGCGTATTGAATGTGACTATAACAACCACAAGTTACTATTCTGGGCATTTGGAAGTAACTTAGTGGTCATGTGCATAACAGGTCAGATGGTTCAGCCTAATTTGAACAGGACAGCCATGGACACAGTGGAAACACTCTACTTTCACAGTGACCGCAATAATGCATTCATGGGTCAATATATGACTGCAGATGGTGAATAGTGTGCACATCCCAGCACTGAACGCAGCACAAAGCAATGGATGAAAAGTTGTTCCTACTGATGATCTGAAGAATGCCATTCTCTGCTGTTCATGACTTTGCTCTCATCTTCTTGAACAAATTATATGACAAAATTAAGCCCCAGCGGATATTTATATGTATGTCTAGATACACACACCACCCGTGTAATCTTGCTCAAAGCTGCAATTATGACTTCACACATTGGATCTGACCTTAAACCAATTACATGCATGAACTCCCCATACACACCATTATCATTCAAGCTGTTCCTGTGATATGAACACATGTAACATACTGCGCCAACACATCGTACAGTAAACCCAAGGCTTCCTTTCATTACACTGAATGAATATACCAGAGAGGAAAGTAATAGGTGTGTGTGTGTCTGCTTGTCTGAATAAACAGTGTGGTGGTGTTTGGAGTGATAAGGCTTCCGGTCCTCTGTTGGTTCAGTTCCTGTGCGACGCTGCAGATAAGAGAACACCCACGTGCATACACACACGCATAAATTTACACACGTATGATATATCACACTCATGGGCATAAACACACAAACATAAGTACGCAAAACTTGGATTAAACTGAAACCTGCGCGTGGCAAGCCGCATCTCTCTGTCTCACACACTCACAAACACAAACCAAGAATAATCCTCTGATGTTCACAAACATTTACACATGAGCGAACGTGTGGGTTATATCCTGACTGGAAGTGACCTCAGAGTTAAAGCTGCTGAGGGCATAAATCCAGTAAACAGGCAGAGACTCCAAGTAACAGTTAATGATACACAGAAAAAAATTAAATCAATCTAGCATGATGTTGCTCCCTGCGGTGCTTAAAGAAAAAGTAAAAACTGAACACTAACATGTTGCTCTGTAGCATCTATGAACTGATAAAAGTGGAGAGGTTTAAAAAAAACATGATGGCGAAGCCACAAGTGTCGCTGCTTTTGTAAACTCCAAAGTTGAAGACTGAGTGAAAAAAAAGTGTTTTCATTTCAGACAATGGTGCTTTTTTTAAGTTGTCAAACTTCCATACTTGTTAAGCTCTGACTGAAAATACATTAGCATCAAACACTGCCAGGTTGATATTGACTGCAAAGTTCTTTGGCACAGCTGCTTTTGTTACTTATATTCCTCAAAATAAGGAAGTGGATACATAGTAAGTAAGATACATACATAGGTATGATATTAACACAGCATCAAAAAGTAATCTAGCCCTTCTCACCTGACTGAAATGTGATGGAGAAAGGGAGAAGACATATATCAGCCCATTAAGTGATATCCACATCACAGTCCTACAGATATGTTTCATTTTTAACTTCAGA
Source organism: Lates japonicus (assembly GCA_033238685.1). NCBI lineage: Eukaryota > Metazoa > Chordata > Actinopteri > Centropomidae > Lates > Lates japonicus. The sequence continues at coordinate 107,021 of BRZM01001953.1, forward strand.
AAAAATGTAGGTGCTCAAGTGCTGTCTAATTTAAGTCCCTCTAAAACCAATTAATTTGGTACTTTCAGGTGGTCTGCAAAAGAGAAAGAAACAGTAATGGATTGATTTCAGTGTAAGCTCATCTTATGAGGCTTCAATCAGCAGTGCAACTGCTGATTGAAGCTAACTTCAGTCTGCTCCATACTGTACACTACACACTAATGATGCTGTGAAGTGCAAACTAATTATGGGAAATATGGTTAATTAGTCCCAATCAAGCTTCCACTGAGTGTTATTTATTGCGTTCTCTCCTTGAATTGCTAATTAACTAATCGTCACTGCTGAAATGTTACCTGTAATTTTATTCATAAGCAAAACTTGTGATATGTTCTTCACAAAGGAAGAAATGTATATTTCTATATTTGTCAAATTACTGGATAAGACATTGGATGAGACAAAAATAAACTAATATACAGTATAAAAGCTCTACACAAGATGTTCATGAAACATTAATGACCACCTGTTGACAGTGTTTCACTGGTGACAACACTGACACAGCAGATGATTTTGAACTTCAGCCACCCATAGGACTTGACCTTTACTCCCTACATTTTTATATGATTTAGGTTTTGAGCCTTTTTGAACATTTTGTTTATGGATCATTCAGGATGTGTGATAAAAATAGAACTGACTTGCATCTGGTCAGACAGAATAAACTGTGTTGTGCATTACAACTTCTAATTATCACTTCTGACAGTCTGTAAAAGCATAATGAATAATCACTTAACGGTGATAAATTATGTAATCTTTGCTTATGAGAGAGCAAGAGCAAGATTGTAAGAGACAGACAGAGAAAATATGAGAGTTGAGGAATAAGAGAGAAATATAGAAAAAGAGACAAATACACAGGAGAGCTGAGCAAAATAAAGAGAGAGCTGAAGAGACAGAATGAACAGGAGGTGAAGAGGAAGAGACAATACAAAGGAGATGGGGAGAAACAGACCATCAGGGGAGGCAGAGAAAGAAGGAGGAGGCCACAAACAAGTTTAATAAGCAACTGCAGAACGATAAAACAAGGCAGATAACACCCACACAATGATCTTATACACACACACACACACACACACACACACACACACACACAGAGTGTAGTAAAGTAAATGGGGCAGCGAGGAGGGCTCCCAAGGAGACAGGAGGAGAGAAAGTGTGAGATGAGGGCTACCGGAATTGACAGAGTGCATCCATAAACACACACTCACACACACACGTGCTGATTATATGCGCGGATATGCTGACATTTAATCCGGTACCCCTTACAGTGCTAACATGATTTTCCATGGCAAGGTAATTAAGCAGCTCAGCAACCTGTAGACTATTTCTTTCTTTTTTTTCCACAGCCATTCACACACACACGCACACACATGTTCTCACACTCTAACTCATTCATACAAAAAACACAATCTTGAACACACAAGCGTGATTAATGAGTCCAGTTTAGCTTTATATTTTTAACACTGTACTATTCATTAATGATGACAAAAGACAAAACCTGCCCGAGGGCTCCATGAGTGTGTGCATGCCTGTGTGTGTGTATGGGTGTGTGAGTAATAACATCTGTAGTTAAACAGCCAATTAGACCCTTCATCCGTAGACAGAGTGCAGCAGCTTACTCCTCTTATCTTCCTGCTCGACCCACAGCAGCATATAGATGTATCTTATTGTGTGTCTCTGTGTGTGTGTCTGTCGCGTGAGAGACTGTGCATGACTTTTTGCATTAGCATATACGCAGGAGCTACAGCATCTGACATTATCGCTGTGATGTGTGACGACATTTGAAGAGAAAGCGACTGGAATGACAAGACTGAAATATAATGAAGGTCCAATGAAGGTTAATAGTGGCCCCACAGAGCCCCCTAATAACATTTTATAGACAGGAACACACACACTGTTAAACACACACACACTGGAACACACTCAGACACACTCTCTCTTGAACACACGTACACACACAACCCCCCCCCCCAACTCACACACCCAAACACAAAGACATTTCAAAGGTTAATAGTGTGTTCAAATGCCTTATGCTCCCAGCCATTTGTCAACATTAGCTTTCTAAAAGGGACAGTTCACTGATATGCAAGGAACTGGCATTTTACACAGTCAGAGACATTCATTATTAATAGCTGTCATGGAAATATGGACGGAGGGAGGGAGGGAGAGAAAAAAGAGAGAGGAGGGAGAAAAAGAGAGGAAGCGAGAGCAAGCAGGAACTCCACAAAATCCTAAAATCATTCATGATATTAAAATTCACTGATCACTACACTTGATACAATATTTATAATGCTGTCCTTGTACCTTTTTTAAAACAAGATTTTCAGCCATCAGGAGGTGCTGTAAGAGCTAACCTGCTGATGGATACACAGTTTCATGGCATATTCAGATCTATTCTGAGTCAGCTGTGTGTCACTCATGTCAGTCAGGACTCTCATGTTGATTCCCTTGAAGGATGTGTGAACAAGCAACTGTTAACTAACATATCAATTCAAAAAGTGATGATATGTCAGTGTTGTGTTTACAGGTTTTTTCTGCATGGCTGTAAAAATCAGTTTTTGTGGGTTTAAAGAGATAAAAATATATAAATAAATTTGAACTGCAATATCTATCAACAATATGGCTGTTACTAACAATTTATGTTCATTATCAATTATTTTTATCAATTAATCAGTTAATTACTGGTTTATGAAACATCAGAGAATACTAAAAATTTTTATAAATTTCCTTCAGTTTTTCATTTCAGTTTTAATCAATTGTGAAACTTTCTGTCAATCAATTAATCAACTAATTGTTTCAACTCTAACCCACAGCTCCACGCCAACTGGAAAAACAACATCTGTAGATGAAGATCACGTGATATGAACAAAAGCTCCAGAAAAAGCTACAAAGTGGATGTTAAGGGGGGAACTACTTCTTCCAAGGTCAAGAATAAACTTTGAACCTGAGACACAGAAAATGTGATCAAACACAGAGATATCAGCTGAAATGAGGAGGCAGGGGAGGTGGAGGGAGTTGAAGTGCAAAGCAGCAGGTGGAGCAGGAGCAGTGTGAGCACCTGCGCCTGATTACACGGACTGCCTAGCTGCAAGATGATGGAGGTCCCCGACAATAAAACGACTGCCACGCCTGCCTGAACCACCCCAGTGCTCTGTAATGCTGCAGCACCACCAGTGCAGAGTGGCTGGGTGACTGGTTCAGGATGGAAACCACTGAGTGTGTGTGATGTCCTGCTGTTGGTCAATTAGGTTTGTCTCCCTCTTCTCTTAATGGGTCTGCGTGTCCTTCCTGTTGGGAAGCTGATGGAAGAAGACACACCTAGCAGCTGGCCTCACAAGATCAACACAGTCTGCATTCACACACACACACACACACACACACACACATTGACAGGAAACAATTTGGCAGCTCACTGAGCAAACTGGTGGTTATTGGACAATATACCGTAATGGTCATCTAACATCACCATCAGCTACCACAAACACCACCCTTTTCCACATCACATCTAATGTATAATTGCAACCATTAAGAAACAATATACCATGACCTCGGAAACACCAGCGTCTGATGTGTCGGCTGCCAGGTGTCGGTTAAATTGTGCATCAAGACACCTCAGCTCCGGAAACAAAGTTTGATCATTGTTGTAAATCAGTGCACGGGGTGTAATAAACTGCAGGTAACCATAGCAACAGTAATTTTGCTTTGCACTACACCAGCTAACTGTGACTAGTAAAATGGCTAAAAATGGCTACGCATGAGTGATGTTGAGTTCTCTGTTTTGTTTTTATGTTTAATAATTTGTAAATGTTGTTTTCTGAAATATTGTTGTGGCCTTGGTTTTGTTGTTGTGTTTTCCCCAGTGCTGTTGTGTTTGGCACCTCAGGGCCACCATACAAAATAACAGACTTGTCAGAGAAAACAACACCTCCACATTTCTCTCACTTTTCTATTATTTTACACCTCAGAGTGTGTTATCGGTGAGGAAAATATTCTAAATAGTCTATTCTAATAAAGCTACATTTGAAAAAAAATCCCTTTTTATTCAATGTTTATCTTCATGGGGATATAAATGGGCCAATGCTACATATCACAGCCTGAGCTAGTTTGCAACACCCCTCCCTCCATAGGCCTTTACATGAAAGTACACACAACTGCACAGACAAAGGAGCACAGAGCATAAACAACAATACAATAAAAATACCATAAAAACTTAATGAAAAGCAGCTCATAACATGACTGATGTCTCTGAGGAGATCCACATATTGATGTCCTGAGCAGAGAAAACACTCTGTCCAAACAAGCTTTTACAAAGAGGCACTTTATTATTCAGTACAATTACCCATAAATGAATCCTGAGTTGTATGTTTGTTCATGTTTTAACCTTTGAATACAGAGCACAAATATTCATTATCTTCCTGTCTCCCTTTATCTCCAACCAATTCTTGAATCAGTCTAACATTGTGAATGTTTAGTAGGTTTATTGCAGGTAATGTAGATGAGGACACAAGAGTGAAAAGGGTGAAGAAATGACAAACAGATGCTGTGAAGAACACCAGAATCTCATTTTCTCCAAAGACTTTAACATCTTTAAAAATCCCTAACCATGCATGTTTTAAGAAACAAAAATACTCTGCTTGGAATAATCATTTCTGGTGCTTGTGGTGTTCAGGTACATGTCTCAAATTCTGCACATACAGTACATCATTCTACACCAAGATATCACATAAAAATAGAAGATGTACATCTGTCAATGTCAGATTCTGGACAAAGATCTCAGAGGAGAAAGTGTGCAGGTACATGGGATATTAAGAAAATTAATTTTCTAATATTTCACAGTGGAGCAAAGCCAGAACATATCATCCCTAAACTCATATCTCTCAGACAATTTGGTTGACATTTCATTCTAATCACTTTCTGACTGCTGAGATTTGAACAAAATATAATTTTGTAAACATTTCCACTGTGGTTTGGGGCACTGGGCAAACAACATTCATTAATAGGTGTAATTTCTTTTTGCAGACAGGCCCAGACCCCAAAAGATCAAATCTGATGTGCCTGTCATCCTTCACATTCCTCTCCTTACTTTTTTTCTTTTCCCACATCTCTTGTCAGCTCCCTGTTGTCCACCATCTGTCCTTCCATTTTGGGAAAGGCCAGCCAGCGTGCCTCTATGAATAAATTACTGCTGGGACCTAACAATACAGTAACACATAACAAGATGGAGCGAGAAAGATGGTGAGAGACATGGGCTGAAGGGGGAGGATGAGAGGATAACATCATTGCTGGGAGTGGAAGTAGGTGAGGGAGACGGAAGAAAAAGTGGGATGAGGAGGAGGAGGAGAGAGAGAGACAGAGAGAGAGAGAGAGAGAGAGAGAGGTAGGAGAGGAGGAAGAGAGGAAGCCCACTTGGTCTCAGTTGTAATGTATTATGTATCAGAATGGGCAGACCAGCAGGAAAAAGCATATGACGAAGTGCATTCTCACATGCTCTTCGGTGTGTGTGTGTGTGTGTGTGTGTGTACACATGTCTTTCTATTGTTGTGTGGACATATTTTGATTTGAAAGCATTGTTGTGAGGACTTTTTGGATGGTCCTCACTAACTCAAATGGCTGTTTGATGTTAAGACTTGCTTTTAGGGTCCAGGTTAGTATTAGCTTTACATTAGGTTAGGGATAGGCAGTGAATGCATTATGACGCCAACATGTGTTTGTGTATGTGTGGAAAAAACATTTAACAATTCATCAGAGGAGAGTCTTAGCTATCTTTCTCTTAATATCTAATAACACATGCATATTCTAAGCTCATTACATCATTTATAGTATGGGGGTGGTTGATAAGTTTGTAGCCAAGGTAGAAGCAGATGAGTTAAACAGCTTTCATTACATACATGTACAGCTCAACTCTCTGACTGATCATGCAGAAAGTTTGATGTGAAGAACTTTTGTGGTTTTTCTGTTTTGGGTAACTGAAAATAGCAAGTCAGCAATGTGCACTGCACATGCATGTAATGAGAGATGTTTAACTAATTTCCTACCTTAGGCTAAAAACCTATCAATCACTCCTCCTAAACTGCAATAAACTCTTTTTGGCAGCAGAAAACACAACAAAATTTGGATGCAGGGGACAGAAACCTGGATGAAGTTCAGTTAAAACGGATCTGCGGCTTTTAAAATAATCCAGGTATTTTTCAGTAAAACATGGTTTGAAAAAAATAGAAGCTTTAAATAAAAGCAGTTAAGTAATAACTTTGATCCCCCACATTTACAAAAGTGAGAAACTGGCTCATCTATCAAAGTTGTGACTAAAAGAAGAGGCGTGATGTGCAGTTAGCAAGAACTGAGATCAAGAACAAAAGGGCTGGAGGAGGTGGAGGAGGTGAAAGAGGAGACAGAGACAGAAAAATCAGGAGAGAGAAATAGAATAAAGATATACACATAGTTTTGATATTCTGCCCTGATTTAACATTAAAACAGTAGGAAAAAAGAATAAAATATTACCTTCTCTCACCACCCTTATCTGATCTGCTGCACACACAGCAGCAAATTCAGTAAAACAGCAACTTGACCAGGGAGAGAGAGAAGACATGCAGAGAGACGGATGAATGAGAAAGACTGAAAGAGAGGGGATGAAGGCTGGGAAGGAAGAAAAGGAGAGAGTAAGTGGGCAGGAAAGACATAAAAGGGAAGAGGGGAAGCAGTATAGTTTTCTTGACTCTTGATTAAACATACACATCTGAGTCTGTTATTCGTTATTCCACATGCCCATCTGTCTGTCTCCTTTCCAAACCCTTCACCCTGTCCAGACAGCTGATGACTGTCATCTGTCTCTTTTGAGAGCTGCTTTTATTTCACCAGCATGGAGCACCAACACAATCAGCTGCAGCGAATCAGACTTTAGCCTCTAAAATCTGAGCTCAAGGAATTAATGAAACAGTGACAGTTACATTCATCAGAGTCATTTATGTCATTCTGCAACAGAATTAGTACTGCAGCAGACGCCCACAACTTATTTTTCAAAGCCAGAGTTTCAAATGTGTTCATAGCAGTGGCAATTTCAGTGATTTGTTGTTTAATTTACAAGCTAATGGGTTGCGTGTCCATAGTGAATATAATTTGATAAATGTGTCAACTCTGATTTTTGTAAATGTTTCATAGACCAGATGCGTGTTTGGCCAAGAAGTCAACAAATTAAGCTGGTGTCTTGCTCCCAATGAGGGACGGGGGCTGATTGTGTTCCCCGTGATATAACAGTCTGCATACAGAGGAGTATGAAGTAAAAAATCTCCTCAATGCAAAATTCAAAATCCACAGCTGGAGCAGCGTATGATGTGTCCCCTTTTCAGCTTTGTTTCAATTAAGTGCAGATGTTCTTGAAAGGTTTTCAAACAGAGGAGAGAGTGAGGTTTTACGATAACGAAGACGTTCTGACAGCCAGCCTATCAGTCGGATCAAGCTAGTGGTGTGATTAACTGGGCAGTAGAAAATAAGAAGTCAACACTACACAAACACTGTCGACAAACATGAGGCGGAACTGTGTTTCAAAAAAGGCCGGCTCCAATCAGAAACACAGCCACCTCCTCATTACTGGCTCCAAAGTGTTGGTGACATCAAAGTAGCTTCCCAGACTGCCTAGTTAGGGACCAGGCAAGCTCTGCCCCGACGCAATCTCACTACAGAGAAAACAGGCGACTGTGCCACACAACCTCTCCTTCTTATCGAAAGGTGAAAGATGAGGATGAAAGAGACAGAGTCAAGAAGAGAGCGATGTAGACACAAAGAGAGAGGGGAAAAAACAGGTTATGGCAGGGACAGTTTTAAGAGAGATGGAAAAAAGACACAAGAGATGAAAGCAAGTCTACCCTTGCTTAGACATCAGTCCACTCCACCATGAGGAAGCTGCTCAAAGTAGACTTTAAAAAGGTGCAATGGGCCCATCAAAGACTTAAACTCTCCATCCTCTCCTGAGAACACAGAGGTTAGAGCTATCAAAGATATACAAACTCTCTCCATATTGACTTTGATGTCGAGAAGGAGGCTGCACCTGGATACACAACCAAAACTACGACACGCATGTAAACCTGTAAGCATGTGGGTAAAAACATACTAGAACATGTGCAGAGTTACACATCCGGGGACGTGCCTCCAATAATAGTACACCAGTATTTTTTTCAGTGTGTTCATGTACAGCTGAGTGCACATGGATGTACATTGGCAATGCGTTTGTGCAGACATGCATAAATACACGCATGTACAAACAGCACATACAGTGCATCCCCATCAGACCCCCTGCTGGCAGTAGAAATTGTTCATTTTTTGATCAAGTTGACTTGAAAGGGAAATTTTTAAAAAGTAAAGAGAAAAAAAAAAGATTCAAGGCAGAACAGGAGACGGAAAGAGAAAGACAGAGAGAAGAAGTGCCTCTGGGCCATTATGACTCTGTGTGTGTGTGTGTGTGTGTGTGTGTGTGTGTGTGTGTGTGTGTGTGTAGACCAGAGGCATGATGGGACAAGTGTGAAAGGTGACCAGTTGGGGTCATTGATGACACAGGGAAGTAAATGAGGATAGACATACTGACAGATGTATGTAGGAAAAGGACTCTGCCCAACCGACAGCTTCAAACACACACACACACACACACACACACACACACACACACACAGATGAAACACATGTACCAGAGCAGAGAAAAAGCACACGCCGATACTCTTATTTGTCTTGACAGTAGGGCAGCAAAATGAGCATAAACTCTAATTAAGAACTTCAGATTCACACACTGCAGAACAGTGTTTGCATCTATCTATCTGTGTGTGCATGTGTGTGTGTGTGTGTTTACCGGTGTCTGCCTGAGTGTGTTATCATTTAGAGGTTATAAGAGTTTCAGAGACAGAAATTGTCGGTGGGGTGGCTCCTTAGCATGTAATTAGCATATCATAGGGTTGTTGCTTTAACAGTCAATCAAACTGAGAAAATACTGTCTGAATGCAAATGAATTTCACCCCGTCCTAGCAGACTGGTTCACAGCACTTCTGCAAGATTTGAAAAGAATTAGATATGTGACTGTGTGCGTGTGTGTGTCTGTGTGGAAGCCTGCATTTAGTGTGTAGTGTGTAATCTCTTCTTTAGCACACATATGTGGCCTAGGGCAGAGTGTGTTCCCTCTGGAGCACAAGCATGGGTCAAGGACAACCATTGTGTGTTTGTCTGCGTGCAGTTTATGGTCTTTTTACCACTGTGTTACATGTGTGTGTGCTTAAATGTGACACAATAGGTCAAACAAACGAAGGCTACAATTTTTAAATGCAGAAGATTTCATTTTGGCCACTCACATCGCTTTGCGCTAGAGGTTATATTAACCCATTCACACACACATTCATATAGCACTTGTTCTACATATAGAGCTCTCTAACACACACACACACTCGCACACCAATTTGGTCACACACCAGTGGTATATTGAGGGTAATTTGGGGTTCAGTATTTTGCCCAAGGATGATTCAGCACGCAGACTGGAGGAGCCAGAGATAGAACCACTGACCAGCCGCCCACTGATGGTAAAAAAAACATCTGGATTGAATTTTTGTTATAAATAAGATTTCTAAACTGTGGAGAGGCACATAATCTGAAGACTCACTTTAATATTTCATTTGTAGTTCACTCCAAAATGGATGTGATGCTCACAAACACATCCTGCCTAAGCTGTACTAAGGCACAGTGCTTCAAGCTAAATAATAACATCTGGACAGTGTTGGCTCACTGTGACAATGCTAACAGGTCGATGTTTAGTGGGTATAATGTTTTCCATGTTCACTATCTTTGTTTGGTGTGTAGGCATTTTAACATTTGCTAATTAGCACCAAACACAAAGTGCAGCTGAGGTTGATGGGAACGTCATTCGTTTTACAGATCAATATTTGGTGTGACCACCCTGTTGCCATTAAAACAGCACCAGCTCTCCTCAGTACAACTGCACACAGTTTTTTAAGGTCCTTGGCAGGTCACTTGTTCTAAGCATCTTGGAAGACTTGCCACAGTTCTTCTGTGAATTTAGGAGCCATAACATCTGTCACAGGACTCCTTGTTCTTTTTGTCTCTTAGTTTTTTATGACTCTGGCTCTACGTTTGGACCGTTTTTTTTTTTTGTTTGTTTGTTTGTTTTTTTGCTGCACAATGACTTTGGGACAGATCAGATGCATTCCTAATGGTACTGCATGATGGAGAAGAACATAGTATAACTTGTGGGTGTTAGTAGTTCCTCCATGCACTGGTTATCCAAGAAGCTTAAGGAGATAGGGTTGAAATTACAAGGGAACAAAATCAAATGAGTGTTGCATCCTTTTTACAAAATGTTACCTAATATTTGCTGTAACCACAGCTGGATTACCAGCTGGGCAAAGTAAGAAAATGCCCCAGGGCCCCAAAAGCCTTGGGTAAGCTTTGGTAATATAAGAATATGCACTACTAAAGCACATCATCTAGTGACATGACCTTAAAGTGGTTCATGCTTCACTACTTAATTTTGAGGCCCTGTTTTTAAAGGTGACATTGTTTTAAGACCTTCATATAATTGTGTTTACACGCTGCATATTCCTAAATGAATTTGTGATCAATCATATTACCATGCAGCAACAGAGCCATGTGGAGTAATATATTAGCATAAAAATAATATTCACACAGAGTGCAAGGAAAGGGAAGACTATTAAGAGCCCAGCAGCTCATTTTTTGCCCCGGGGTCCCTAGACAATTCAAATCCTGCCCTAACTGTAAATTTAAGGAAAACTGACATCACTGACAGATGTAAGTATTTGATGTTTTCTTCTCTCCATTAAAATACTTGATAAAAATATACTGTGGGTCTATTCACAGTATAAGGCTGCCATGTATTTTTGTCACCTGTATGCAATCATGTTTTAACAGGAGTTATTTTGAGTTCAGTTCCTGCTGGTTATAATGACTATATCTGTGTAAAAGATGATATATTTTTTTACAAATCCTGTACCTGTGTATTTATACTACTCTATGGTGCAATTTAGCCTTTCATTCAAGCACTTAACATTTCTGTTGCGCAAATTACTGAAGTCAAGAGCACTTTGTGACAGTATAGTATACATAGCTGGTTAAGAGTTTACATAATGTCCATCCCATGTTTTTAAAACCACCAGTTTTTCTCTGACATCATTGGTCTCCCACCGTTGTGTGACTCACTCATGTGCAGACTGTATAATCCCAGCTCTGTGGGTCTGTCTGCAGCAGATCACCTCGGCTCAACTTATCCACTAAATGCACCTCGTTCTTGTTTTCCACCTTAAAATGCCCTGTACGTTTTCACATGCTGCTCCTCCTGTATTAGCAAGTGCTGCTTTACTGCTTGCACATTTTTCCCCCCATTTCTATCATTATTTATCTTGTCAGGGCTCTACTTTTACTATTCCTTGGGGATCATTACTAGACTCATACTCCTTTTAATCTTTATTCTCCCTTTAGGTCATATTGTTTGAGAGGGTAAAAGATAGATCCATTGTTACGCAGCAGATAAGCATCTCTATAATCCCTCCAGAACTCAAAAAATTCAGCAAAGTACATGTCATTCTGGGCTGCCCAAATGATACAAAAGATACTGTTAGACAGTGAGCTTTTGCCGAGGTCGACAGCAGCAGTGTAAGGAGACAGGGCTGCTGAGAGGCTATTTGCTGCTGCTGTCTGAGTTCATGATGGTTCAACTTTTTCAAAACTAACCACAGACTCCAAATATAAGTAAACAATACAAGAGTTAAGTTTACTGGCATCTGAGTGTCCTGATTTTTATACACCAACAGTGAACAGACACAGGCTATCAATGGAGAGAGATGGCCTTGTTACAATATCACCTTCATTACCTGTTCTGGGCCAATAAACAAGGTATATTAGTTGGCAAAACTTGCTTTATCAATCATGCCATACTGCTGACCTTTTCCTCCATTTTAAACTACAACTCTGTTTTAGCTGGGTGGTTGTGCCCTGCTGCCCCTGATTCAAAATACACAACTGAACCGTAATCACTTGCTATCTGAAAGCATCTTAAGAGCTGGATGTCAAAATTAAATGAGGTTACTTTGCTCCCTCAGACTTAACCTGTGTCATTAAGTGCAATTTTGGATGCCTGTCTATCAAAATCAAGAGCACAGTTCAGAATCTGGGTGTAATTCTCTGACCCTCGTCTCTCCTCCTTCAATCAAATCACTAAAATAAGTCAGTGCTGTTTCTCCTTTTCATGAAAAGGTCGTTTGTGTCTTGATTACTGCAATTCCTCGCATTCTTCCTTAACCAAAAAGCCAAAAATCCATCTGGTTCAAAACACAGACTCCAAACAAGTGTCACTGCATTAGTTTCACTACACTGGTTGCCAGTGAGGTTTAGGACAGATTTTAAAGATTTTATTGCTTATATTAAAGCCTTGAATGGCTGTGTTATATGATTGATATGTTACCTCCGTTTGACCCACAGTGATCCCTGCAATCGTCCAGCAGGGGACTGATGGTGAGGTTTTTGAAATCAGGCTGTTGATCTGCCTGACCGAGGTTATTAGATGTGCTAAGTCTCCTCGAAACCCTCCTTAAAGCTTATTTTAATGCAACAGGAATCAAGATCTATTTCATTCTTTCCCAGTTTAATAACTTCCAAATTGTGCATTTTAAGCTTTAGGTTTTATTAGTTCTTTGTGTCTTGGTTGACTTTTTTTTTTCTCTCTCTGGTCTATAGTTCAGCTGTGCTCTCAGCTCTAATGTGTTATGGAGCCATACAGTGATACTGAATGCTGTCTTATTGTAACCACAGCAGCACAGCAAACACATCTATCATTAGTAGTAGCAGTAGCAGTAGTACGCTGCCAACCATCTTACATAAGATGTGACTGTAATCTTTAGTTGTCTACATCGAGATAAGTTGTCCATCCTGGTTGTGAGCTGAGTTTCACGTCATTAACTTCTAGAAACTATAAAAATGGCAGCACACTGGTGTTTGACAGCACAAGTTTCTGCTCTCTAATGTACTTGCCATGTCCAGTCTGAGCAGTAGAGCAAGCAGTGGGGAGCACAGTCACCCTGCTGGTTTTCTATTCAAACTGTGGGTAAGTGCAATCACCTGGTGTCCCAGGTGAAAATGAATCTGTACTAAATGGTGAGAATGAAAACCAGCAAGACTCTGAGAGCTGAGGAACAGGACTGGGAACCACTGGTCTGGAGAGCTAGTAATAGGAAGGAAAACTCAGAAATCATCTAAAAGCAGATAAATTATGACTGCAAGGTTACAAGAAAATATTACATATAACTGGAAAAAGGAAGGTCTTAGAGAAATAAAAGATATAGCAATGACATTTACTGCAGCTTTAAGTTAAAAACTAGGCCTGTAACTAATGATTATTTTCATTATGGATTAATCTGCCAATTATTTGTATCCAACAGCATGAGATGACCTCTGGTTAAACGTCTTGTTTTTTTCTGAACAACAGTTAAAACCCAAAATTGTTCAATTTACTATTATGAAAGACCTAGAAAAGCAGGAAAGTCTTACATTTGACAACCTGGGACCAACAAATGTTTCACATTTATGATTGAAAAATGATTTAAATAATTAATCAATTATCAAAATAGTTGCCAGTTATTCTTTTTCAATTGGCTAATGGATTGACTTACATAAACATCATAATATTTATATTACTTTATTGTCAAGTTTCTGCAGTACTTTAGAGAAAGCATAAAATTTGCAATTCATATGTTCCTAAACTTACCCTAATCTAAAATATGTATGTTTAAATCCAATGTTTACAAATATGACTGATATAAAAACCCACAATAGCATCATTAAACACTAAGAATTTAAAATTAGCTCCTGTTTTGTTGTGTTTTTACAAAATGGATCTACGTTTTTAAAAAGTAATTTTAGTGAAGCATTTGATGCATCTCAAAGTATGACATGTGTTTGTATTAATCTGGTTGACAACTAAACACTCAGCTGTCAGCGGTTCACTACACAGCCAAGTCCTCAGGAAAAAAAAAATCGACGAAGAAAAACCTCTAGAAAAAAATTGTGCAGCAGCCTTGTCACATTTGTCACACACTTGTCACACACTTATCACAAAGCCTTTGAAGAGACGCACCTTTATACTCACATATACAAAGGTTCAGTCACATGAAACAAACGCATTGATTCATTTGTGCAAGACTGTAAAAAGACAAATATACAGACGGATCAAAACAGGTGAACACTACATCTAAGACTGATATAAAACCCTGTATGTAGGGTAACCTGTGACACCATTAGTTGCCAGGCAACCAGGACTACCCTTTGGTTGGAAGGGTATCTGCCCTTCATCTATCAAGCCATCTCAGCAGCCTCCTCCTCTCTCTGTCACACCTGTCTCCCCTCTCTCTGCTTCTGTCTGGTGGGTGAAGGAGTGGAAAGTTGGGACAGAGAAGTGAGAAAAATAAAAAATAAAAAACTAGGAGGTGGAAACAATTACACACAAATGAGGTGATGAAGGTGATGAGTGGAGAACTGGTCTGTTGGAAATAACAAATCAGTAAACCAATACAACACTGAACAACAAGAGACATATATAGACTGTGAGGATAGACAGATACACAAACAGTCAATAGTTTATCTGTCCATGTGATCACAATAATCATCACCATGTTTCCACTTGGCAGTCAGCATCAAAACAGCTGCTGAGTGCTAATAGACTTAATGTCAAAAGGCTGGATGAATAGCAGCCTGCAGACAGGAAGACAATCACTCGTCTGTGAAAACTACTACATGAGGTACAGTATGCGTGTGAGCAGCTGAAAGTGCGTCTGTTTACATGCATGCAGTATGTGTGTTCATATGCTGTTGAACGAGTCATTTCATTCAAAACTACAAGCATCATAAAACCCCTGAATGTCCCAAATGTGACACTTACAGCCTGTCAGTGGCTTTATCTCTGTGTGAGTCGATCAATAGTGGCGATCGATAGGAAAAAGCCCTGCAGTCAGGAGCAAAGGGAACTGGAGCATAGGAACGTATTCTGCTACTCTACTGTAGAGACCGAGCACGCAATGCCGACAATAAC
This sequence comes from Lates japonicus, assembly GCA_033238685.1. NCBI lineage: Eukaryota > Metazoa > Chordata > Actinopteri > Centropomidae > Lates > Lates japonicus. The sequence goes on from BRZM01001953.1 coordinate 122,133, forward strand.
AGCCACAATAATAAGTACTATAACAACATCAATTTAACTTTGGTCAACAAACAGCTAAATCTATAGCAGCAAAACAATGACTCTAATAACAGAGAAGTGTGTGTTGAAATAAGTAAAACCCACAAAGGAAAACATCTGCAGATACTGTGAGAGCATCACAAAACTACTGGAAAAACGTTGGCTAAGAACAACAGGAACAACAACTGTGGATTTACAACAGCAATACGTGATGGATATAAGTAATAAAAACACTAGAAAAGATAATAACACTCACCACGGCAGCAAAACTAATGATACACACTGCAAACGACATCAAAATTAAATCAGTTGAGCTAAACAGAGTCGCGAGATTCACAGGATTGACCACAGTGCCATTATAGTCCCCTTACCTGCACAAAATGAACACAAAACCAATGTTTGTTTTTTTAAGGAGTGAAAAACAGGATGTGAGAGAAGTCATCTCTCCTCACTACACTGTAAACTTGTGAATGTTTGGGTTGCACGAAAGAGTATTTTTTTTATGTCTGTGAGTTTGAGATTCGTAAATAATTTACTTCAGTCATCTTGTGTCATTTTAATCTCCCACTTCTTTTTCGGCAGCTGCTTCATACAGTCACTTTTATTTCACATACAGTATGCCACCATGTTTGTAAGTGCAAAAAATTTCTAAGACACCAGATGCTAGGTCATTCTCATACTCAATCATAAACCCCAAAGTAGCTGTAACACACATCTACAGCACATAGCAAATCCCTGTAAGATCCTCTGTTTTTCACTGTGTAACAATGATCCTGTATCTGTAACTTCCCACCTGTCTAAACAAAGACACACACAGACTGGCTGCAAAAACAAATGAGTAAACCTACACTTACACGACCTAAAATAGATGTAGCTGCTCACACTGAAATTGCATTGACCTTCAAACTAAAGCAGTCAATGCATTCAGGCATTTTAGTGTCACACCAGAAGAACAAACTTTAAACACAAACTTCACAAAGACTGAAAGCACTGTGGCCGGATGTCAAACTTAATTTACTGTACTTGGTAAATTTGGCAGATTATGACACATTTATTTAAGGTTATTTACTCTTCAAGCTATAAGTAAAGAGGACACACACACACACACACACACACACACACACACAACTCTGCTCCCTATGCCAATGAGGTCTCAACATGCACACGGACGGGTACTTGATACTGTTTTTTAATTAAACCAAAGCTCTGTGTCCCAAACACAGCTGCCTCACCGCCCACCTTAATCTCTCAAGGTAGTGCACCGCCCTTTTACACCACCAGTTGTAGCCACCGACAAAAAACACCTAACATGCAGAGTTGTGGCTGTCCATTGGATTACTGACAAAACGCAACAGTGCCCATACACATACACACACTTGTAAATACATACACACTGTTACACACACTAGTCTGCACGCACATGCGCACACATGCACACACACACACACATACACACAGAAACACCTGTCTGTGGCAACAGTCCATAGAGATAAGGAGGCTGACAGGAGCTGCTGGAGCCAAAGCTAGGAACTATGGGAGCTGTCAGGCTCATTTCCCCGTGACACCTCCAGGCTCTTACACACACAAACACAAACATGCACAAATACACTCACACTTGTGATGACACTGTATTGACTTAAATCTATTCCCTGGGGCTGTGTTCTTCCCATAGCCGTTATACTTAATCAAAACCCTCCAGTAACTTTAACCCAACACTAAACCTGCTGTAGCTTTAATCTTAACGCTTCAACATGTGAAACCTTAAGTTTAACTCAACTGTAACTCTAGCCCCCATCTTTAAAATAACTCTTCCTAATAAGGTGTGAGAAACAGTCATAACAAGTCACCAGCTGGTCAGGTTTTCTATTCTTGTGTAGAACTCACAATAGAAACAACAGAGATGAAGGGCAAACAAACACAATGATATGATATGGAAAATAGGCAAAGAAATAAGGTGAAATAAAATGTATGTTTTGAAGTACTGTTATACATCATATTGTCAGAATTAAATGTAATAAAACTGCTCTATCAATCTGTGTGTGTGCGTGTGTGTGTTTGTGTCTTTGTTTACATAAATGAATTATCTCCAGCTGATCAATCAACTGGATTAACTGGAATCTTTACAGAGTAGATAACACGATAAACATAAAACTGTTTCCCTCCACACAGTGTGAAGTCTTCTCCTCTGCTCAACCTCTCCAACTATACACTTGGTCCTTTTACATTTCAATTAGGGGGCATAGTATTTTCTAGGGACATTCACAGATCCCATTTGTCACAATAAATAGCTATTAGCATGACACATCAATTTGGAAACAACGTACTGGAGGCACTGGACAACCACAGTGATTAATATTGGCTACAGGAAATCACTGGTAAATTACAAGAGAAATCAAGGAGAACCAAAACAACATTTAGCTACAACTAATGATAAAATGGATTTCCACTCTGTTAGCGATAGGGACAGCTGTATTACATCCAATTACATAGATTACACTCTGTTTAACATTAATGTCAAATAGCTGCATTAATCTCCTTTCCTCTAGCTGAAGTACACACAGACACCAATACACAGAGTTAAGTCAGTTCAGTCCAGTGATGTAGGTAAAGTCCTCATAGCACTCTGAGCCATGTGGACATAATCTGTGAAAGGTCTTTAGGCCTTCTGAATTATTTGCACTGCTCCCTGGAATTTCACTTGAATATAAAATGAGCTTTCCTGCTATCCTGGTGTATGGACTTCCACCAGAAAGCAATTTACATTTTACTATATCTGGCCATAAGAACATCTTTAAATGTGTAAAAGTGTGTGTTTATGTGTTGGCTCAATGATACATGAAAATGAGGATGAAACTTTGTGCAGAGCAGTTCATGTGCAGTTCTGAACTCCACAGCTATGTACACTGGCTCTGTTGAAGAGTATGCTAAACTTAGGAGCAGAAACGAGCAGGGTTAGAAAGGTCTGAAAAGTTCTGTTCCCACACACTATCTTTCCATCTTATGTTATCTTTCAATGATAAACTCAGTGCTACTGAAAATCCAAGAGAGTCCCCTGGATAATTTGATGATAATAGGTTTCTGTTATTGCTTGTGGTTCTAATTTATGTCTCTGACAGATCAAGTTTATTCTTTTAGTTTGGTACAGCCGGAGGCACAAATCAGAGCTGTTGCAAATTCAGAAAACTTCATCTTAGCAATCAGGAACAAAACACTTCACCAGTTATTGAATTCAATCAGGACCCAGACCCAGAATCCCAAAGCTAACTGATTAAATCTGCTGAATGTATTAAAGTTCTGCAAAGCACAGTCTCTATCATTATTCTGCCAATAACGACAGTGGTAATAGAATTTTAAGCCTGGTGATTGGATGTTGGTAACATCAAAACTCCCTGGGAGTCATAGTTCACGTGCCTCTCTTGACCTTTGACTTTTTATTACAGAGACAGATTTTATTTTTTTATTTTTTTTACACAGTTGCTCATCTTTTGTATTGATGATTCAGCTGTGAGAGTTTCCTGGCATCCAAGCGTTGCCAGTCATCTCATAATATTCATTCAGTTCAGCTTTTCTAATGTAATTACATGTGGAATTAACACCTCAACAGAAGGGCAAGATTTTTTTGCGCACGTTTGTTATGGTTCAGTTTAAATGATTCTCCACAGATGTTTATTTGAAAGACTCTAAACATTGTGTATCAGCAGTCTGATTATACTGTATATTGTACTTTAACTGAATACTCTATGTACAGTTCTGGACTCAGAGATGGGGGAACCCAAATGTAGATAAATCAGTGAATTTCAAGCTTTTAAGCCGAATGTTTTGCGGAAGCACACACATTCTGTGGACATAAGGACACACATAAACATGTGCAAAAGCATGCAAACACAACACACAATGGTTTCTCTCAGCTTCCTCTCTGCTTTCACTTTATCTGCCGCTCCACTCTGTCTCTTTTCTCTCTCTCTCTCTGAATATTTTAGTATTGATGAGCCCATTACTGATGATAACACAGTGCAACGTCAGCATCCTTTCTCTCTCCCTCTCTCTCTCTGACACACACACTCGCTCATCAAGAGTCAGGTTACAACTCTGCTGCTGCTGTGTACTTCTGTGCATTTCTGTACATTTCTGTGTGTGTGTGTGTGTGTGTGTGTGTGTGTGTGTGTTCGGCAGGAGGGGGATCTGGGGGATCTGACTTCCTGGCGTCAATCCAGTAAATTGCAATATTTTTCAGGTTGAAAACCATTCACACACACACCCGCTGGCACACAAATACACAGGCCCAAATACAGATTACAAGGGAGATGCCTGTTTGCTGCTCAACCGATGCAAGATGATAAGAGTGGATAAACAAAGTGCATTGAATATGAACGTGTCTTCCTCAAAAGGATGTTTATAACGCAGGAGCACATGCAGCTACAAGAAGACACAGCATCAAACATTACCAGCTGGGGGTGAATGGAGCTCTAAGCTTAGACAGAGCTTGGTCAGTATTTCTGATGATGAGTAACTGGCTCTCAAAGCCTCAATCCAGAGATCTAAGACTCTACAAAACTATCACACTGATGAAAATACAAAAGGCCGTGGATGTTCCTCTGAGTTTTTCAGCCTAAATTGTTCTATTTCAATTTAATGCCAGTCACAAGAGGGGACATATCCCACTGGGTACAGGCCTGACATCTGCTCTTGTGTATTTTGTGACAGCATCACACTTCATGACCCACTCCAGCTTGCGGGAAGCAGGTGAGACCAGCTACTGAAACTAATTGTATGTCAGAGATCACTGACGTCCACCTGGCAGATTCATTATTCCTCCACAACTCTGGTTATTTTATCCTAGACTGGCCAACAAATGCCCAATGTAAGAGGCTTAAGTCTTTTCTGACAAGCACTGGTGAGGTAAATAAAAGCCATTATCCTGCAGTGATTTCTCCTCACTGAATTTAAACCAATAATGACGGAGGGGATAAAGAAAATAAAACACCCACTTTGAGCTAAAAAGGAGTTGAAACTTGATATCAGGAAAATGCTCCTAATATTTTGTGCAATCAGTGTATAATGGCATCACAATGTTATTATCCACAAATGATGCTATTCAGCTATGGGAGAGGCAGAGGGGACTAATAGTATTAAAAAAAACTCAAGAGTATAGACATCAATACATGTCCTAGGGGAAGCTCTGACTAAACAGTACAGTATGTGCATGTTGTTTGATCAGCCACATGTTTTGATCACAATCACTCGACTGCATCAGCAGCAGATGTGTCGCTTAATTTGAGAGCAGCCATTGTGTGTTTACATGGCAAACTTTAATTTCAAACGGCAGTAACCCGGCCCAGTATCAGGAGGGCTCAACTTTATCAACTAACATTTAGCTAAGCATCAAGTGGGGCCCTGACATTTCAGAGTTCATTTTTTTCCAGACAGGTGCCAACGAGAAGATTCACGACAAACAGACAGCAACACTGTACGATATAAAGCAGCCCTATACAAGAACACAACTAATGACCTCTACAAAAAAGAGTTTGATGAACACCTCCTCTCTGACACATTCTCACCACACAGTAAACACTGTAAGCCTCACAAAGATAAGATGCAAGACCAGGCTGCTTTATTGCATTAAATTGTTATTATTCCCGCCCCCTTTGATATTTGCTGTCCTGCAAAAAACATTTATCTAAAAACAAAAATGTCAACTTTTTAATGACCACAGAAAAACAGCCTCAGGATCAAGCATGAACTTTCAGGCTGAAAAACAGCCTTGATTTAAGCTCTGTGAGGATGATGCATCTTTGCACTTTCAAAAGGAGAAAAATGTACAAGAGGAGCATTTATCCTTGAGTTTATCTAAAAACCTAAAAATAACCAAATTTGGTGACACCGGGGGTACCACTTTCTAATAAGGCAGTCTTTATTAAGAATTTATACGTTATAGATGATAGCTTTAAAATATGTATTAATGCTTTGTAGATCAGTCATAAATATTATATATGTGAGAAAACATTTTGGGTAACCAGGTTGTGAAAAACCAGGTTGTGGTGGCAGCTGTGGCTGGTGTTTATTCTTGCTGTTTGGGTAATAAAGCAGCTACAAATTTTCCACAACCCGGCAGCAAATAGTTGTTCTTATTAATGGCGTAAAACTGATCTATAAAGCATTGTTAAATGATTTATTAATCACTAATAATGTTAGTAGTTACATTTTATAAACCCTTAGTAAAGGGTGACATATTCGAAAGTAATACCTTAGGGTTTGTTGGGCAGTGAGGCTACAACAGATAGGGCCTGATGGCACCTCAGGTCAAGTTGGTTTGCTCAAAGTCAGTGCTTTAAAAAAACATTTTAACATAAAGATTGTAACAGAGCGAATTCAATTAGAAGGACTATCACAGCTAGTGCACCTGCCCCTAAAGGAATATTAGAAGAGAAGAGCCTTATCAGACTGCTGTGGGAGATACCTGTAAGGTACAAAGGTACAATGAGGTCACTAAACTCTCTGTACAGCAGTCTAAACACACTGTGAGAACATTTTAGTGATAGCCCATTACAGAGTGATGGTGGTGGTGAGCTACAGGGCTGCTGTCCACCGGTTTGCACTCACAGTCGCCTGCACAGTTCACATGGGGTCTTCACTGCCGCTGTCAGGGGGGATAATGACACCCAGCAGGTCACACTCACACTACTACTACATCACCACTCTGTATTTGGCTCAGTGCTAGACGCCATGTGCCTCCACAGCCATTCAGTTTGTGCGGTGCAAACAGTGCCTATACCCAAACATACATAGTTATTAGAGAGACACTTACATCTCGGATGACGGCGGCTGACTACGGCAGAGGAGCGCGTGTCCGCACGCTTGTCCCATCGCGCATCCTGCCTCGCGCCTCACCGGTTAACCTGAACAGATGCAGTCAGGGGGGTCCTGGCGGGTGAGGGGAGGCAAAAGAGGGGAGGTGGGGGGGTGGCTGCCTGTAAGTCTGTCTGTCGGGCCGGGGACAGGGGTGAAGGAGGATAGACGGTGGATGGATAGATTGTTGGGTGTGTGCTCCTCTCGCTTTCTCCCCCCTCTCTGTCTGCCTCTCTCCGGTTTGCTCTCCTCTGCTGTCTGACAGCGCGCGGGGATTGGTCGGGACCCGGTAACTGATACTCGAGCTGCGGTGAGCGAGGATATAACGGCTGAGCGGAGAGAGAGAGCGAGAGAAAGAGAGAGAGAGCTCGAAGCCGGTATTTTCACGTTCAACGCCACATGGGCGCATCAACAGTCAAAGACGCGTCAGTCAAACAACCGGAGCTGAGGCACGTCGCTCCCCCCCCCCGCGTGCGCTAAAAGACAATCATCCTCGGGTCATGGCTGCTCCTCCTAATTAATCCGTGGAAATGAAACTTGTCTTGTGAAAATTCAACTTCCACGGTGTATCCTCTTCGCACAGCAGCTGCGCATTTTCACACCAAACTCCCACCACCACCACGCACACTCCTCTCCTCTCCTCTCCTCTCACTCCGGCTCACATATAAACTCTGTCTCTGGGACAGGACGGGACTTGAACTTGTTTTCTCTTGCTCCACAAACAGAGGAGATTTTATCGGCTCATGCTTGCAGGGTTTCATAATAAACCGCATGTTGCAGTCGACTCCAGTGTGTGCTTATCACGGGACACAGGTCTTAAGGTCCAACACAGATCTTCTGCCTTATATGGCCTTTCCAGTACAAACACGGAAGCAGCGGAGACTCACAACCAGAGCAAAGTGTAGTGAAACTGGAGCCTTTGAAATGTTTGTTGACATTCAAGGCCTATAAATACTCTACATGTGGCTTCAGATGTCAAGTCTCCTACATCTTATAGACCCATAAGGCTTTTTGTGGACACTACAACCACTTCAGACCTAAAGAAAAACTGTAAACAAATGTTACACAGCATCTGCAACCCACAGCCATGGTCCATCTACACAGGTGTTTCCAATTATTTTGCCTGATTAGACCTCTACTCAAGGCTGTGTGAGCAGGTACAGACTGTGATTGATTGACACCTCAGTCCCTCTCCTGCTAGAGTTATTGCACCTGTTCATCATCATCATCATCATCATCATCAACATCATCAACATCATCATCATCATCCTCTTCATAATTATTATTAGTACATGAGTTTGGCGACCTCAGGAAATTTCTCCCATATTTCCATCCAACTTCAACCTGAGCACAGCACTAATCAGCCATAACTGCAAACACCTGTGTGAATGAGCAGCGTCTCTATTTCATTTGGACTCAGCTGTTGTCTGGTGTTAATCCATGAATTCCTCTTTAAGAGTGAGAGCAGTTGTGTGTACATTTGGATTACAGATTGCACCTTCATATTTTCCTTTTACCTTCTGACAGAGAGTAATAAGTCTCTGTGGCTGTCTCCTCTGTGCTGCCACTGTTTTATTATTTTTCTGGTCAAGAGACTGCAAATGAAAATTGGCTTTAAAAGTGACCAGAAAAGACTTTAACCTGAATATAATTGTGACAAATTGCAGCCTGATTGGTCTGCCACTGATTAGAAAAATAAGCACATTTTAAGTCAAATATTACTACTTGTCATTGCAGGAAAAACATATTGTACATAGGTGTAACCACCAAAATGAATAATGTGTCCATACTTGTGAGCCAATAAGCACAATAGCAGAGCCATCGAATTGGCACAACTAAATTAAATACAGCCATAATTAAATTTAAAAATTGCACCTGTGCTTTTTCTGCTATGACATGCCAAAATGCCTGCCACGCAAAAGGGTTATCTTGCTGAACAAATGTTGCACTGCATAGCAGCTTACAGTGCAGCACAGCAGATCCTCTATCTCTAACAACAATAACATCTGTGACAGGCTATTACAGAGAGTTCAGAGGTCTGCTGGGCTTAAGTGTACAACCAGCACCTGAGGAATACTGTGTGGAGGGACAGCAAATGACCTTACTGACTCTGTTACTTGTTCACTGCGGTGGATTTCCCATCTTAAGTTTCAGGACTATGCTGTAATAGTGTGCTACATGAATATGAATGTAAAGTTAAATGGTAACCATTTCAACAGTTATAACAGTTTCAACTTGTGTTCCATTGTAGGGGTCCTGACCCTCAGGTTGGGAAGCACACATACAAAACAAGCTGGTACAGAATTTAGGCTGGGATTTGCATCATTATTATTATTATTATTGAAAATTGTCAATGCATTTTGGGGTGTACAGCTTTGATCTTGATTCTTTTTTAAGAAAAAACGAGGACATGACCTTAATGTCCTCTATGGTAGTTACAGGCCTGCTTTTGCTGTATTTAGCCCCCAACAGAAAATGTGTTTATTTATAATTTGTGGCATGTGGATTATCTCCATATCACTGTCTAAACAGATAAAATTTGATTCAAGCCAGACTATCTCACTGTAATAGAGGAGGACCAGAAGAGGTCCAAAAATCAGATCTGCTGTGCATGTGTAAATATATCCCAGTATCTCTGTCCATCTTCACAGTACTTAATGTATCTGGATAGACACTGTGCATGTTCATAGATGATGATGTAGACTGGGCTCAAACATCCCACTGAAACTTATTACAAAAAGGCCTTGAAAAGTAGCCAATTTTGTGCAGCCCTGGGACCCAAGATGATGTTGTTCTTGTTCAGTTGTCACAAAGGGAACCACCAGCCGGAGGCATGTGGCACCTAATTCTATGAAACACTAATTTAGAGAATACAGAGGGACAATGCGACGTGTCTGAGGAGCCCCTGCAATTTTAATAGAGGCATCTTAGGTCACCCAGCAGGAGCTGTCAATTACAAGTGAGGACAAGGCAGAGAGAGACAAAAAATATACGGAGGGGGAGAAGACAGAGAACAAGGGAGTGTGACAGAGACACGAGGGGTGGGAGAGGAAGAATAATTCAGAAGTGAGGATGAGGGAAAGGAGTCAGGAGAAGAGAGCTGCAGCAGAATGAGGGAGACTGTGAACCTTATTATTGCCATGTCATGTCTGCCACTGTGCGTGCGTGTGTGTGTGTGCACGTGGATGTGTCACATCTGGTGTGTTGGCATATAGATCCAGTGCCTGAGGCCCCAGATTCAGATCAGTCAGTGTGTGTGCACTATAACAGACTGTCCACTGGGACCCGGGTCAAAGAAATGTCTGCAATGGACACCAGCTGGAGAAAGCATTTACACCAGTGTTTTGTAAAAAGTAAGCTCCTCTAGCATCAATAAATTAATGGTAGCAACTCTTTGATTTTTTTAAATTGACTGAACTGAAAGGGAAATGACCACAGTGTTATTGCTCAGAGGAGCGGAAATCCTGTGATTATAACTTTCTGTTGCAAAATTAATATTTAATCAATTAATCCTAATTGGGATCTTCAATATCAGATAAACATGATAAAAAATAGAGGTAAAAAAAACATGCCTTTAACTAAATGCCCTCCTCCTGACTCAGGTAGAGACCAGCAAGTCCACCTGTGCGAATCCACTGAGCAAAGCCATCAACAGGGTAAACTGGCCAATTTGCCCAGAGCACTTAAACTCTGTCTGTACCCACCACTATAGCTATGCGTATCCACTCCATTCCTGCTGTCTCTGGTAACCACAAAAAGTATCACCAAGCCAAAAGAAATCTGGCTAACCCCTGGTCATTGCAACATTCCTCACCCATATGTGCCTCCCTCTCTGTTGGGTTGTAGAACTGCCAGTCTGCAGTTAACAAAGCTGATTTCATTCCAACCTATGCTAACTAGCTATCCCTTGAGCTACTAGATCTCACTGAGACTTGGATGAAACCAAAAAACACTGCTAACACAGCTGTGCTCTCCACTAACTACACCAGATGGTGGAACGAGCTACCAAATGCTATCAGAGCAGGGGCGTCCCTCTCTATCTTCAAGGATCTCTTGAAGACTCGTGTCTTCAGAGAGCACCTCCTCTCATAACACCTCTAATACCATAACACGAACAGATTTTGTACTTAGTCATTTCTTCAAGGTCTCTTACTGAAGCTTGAGTGCTTATCCCTCACTTTAAAGTTGCTTCGGATAAAAGCGTCTGCCAGATGAGTAAATGTAAATGTAATATGCTCACAGTGACGACGTTAACGCGCTGATATTCAGCAGGTGTAATGCTAACATTTTGCCAGGTAGCACTAAGTTCAAAGCACAGCTGAGGCTGGCGGTAATGTCAGTAGCTTTGCAGGTCAAACCAAAATGGTGACCTTATGATGGCGACAGAGGAAAAGCCAGGGGATCATCAAAGTGATTACCATTCATTCACTGACTGTAAATGGTTGTGGAAGACTTAAATGACAATCCATCCAATTGTTGTTGAGATATCTCAGTCTGGACAAAACAACAGACTAGCATTGCCATCCATACAATAATGCTGCTAGTGTAGCTAAAAAACAGTAGTTTTTCACTGTGATTGAACTGATTTCAGAAGGACTTTTAATTTGCTCGTGAATTTCTTCATTAATTTAGATATTTTCACTATAATGTCCTACTTGAAATTTATCAGAAGCGTAAATTGTTACCTTTGTCTTGCACCAGCAACACTAATCAGTGTACCAAGGGCAGTCAACATTCGGCACTCAGAGACCACATGAACCTTCAGTGTCACTTGAAAATAAAAAAAGATTAAAGGCTTTCCACCACACAGAGGGGCAGTAAGAGGCAGCAGCTGTAATGTGACAGCAGTGTATGACCAGTGCACTGTAATAAAGTGCAGTGAAGCTCATTTTTATGAGAGGAGAAATTCCTGTTGTTCCAGTATGTACTCAAACACACTGAGCAGAGCTGCTGCGGTAAATAAGATGAGACTGATGAGCCAGCCACAGCTCTATTCATTTTAAAACTCATTTTGATATATGATTGAAACTTAAGTGACCCATTAATGTGACCCTGAAAAGCCTTCCTCTCATTAAAAAACTGATTTGTTTGTTACATAAGACTAAAAATTGGAGGCATTTCATCTCCCCTGAGCCCAAATCCAATGTGTTGAAAGTGCAAAGCAGTGAAATATATTGTTTTAATCTGGTAATAAAAGACCAGACGGTGTGTGAGAGATGTGCTTCAGTTTATGGCTCAGTGGGATCAATATCACTACCAGACTCAATGTTCGACTTGAGTGTCCCATGGCAAGGTCTAATCAAGGTCCGCGAACCAGATAAGGTCAAGAAAACAGCAAGACAAGACAACTCCCCTGACATCAGTATAAAAGTTTAGTGACCGTGAAACTGAAATCCTCTCGTTGTGATTCAACAAAGCTGTGCAGCGAAAAGAAACCGTGTCACGCTTCAGTTGATTGAGTTCCCCAGAGTGTTGCTCCCGTATCAGCTCCTTGAGTTGATTACATCAGAACCTGATTAGAGCCTCTGTCCTCAACCTGGAGTGTTTACTGACATTTATAGGCAGCCTGATCTACCAGTCGTTACTTCCTGGAATTTGAAAGTGCCGACTGAAAGGACGCTTAATTATTTATGATTCTTTCTGTGTCCATGGCCTGATTGGTAAATAGCTCTCTGTTGAGCCATTATATCAGCGATAATGCTATCTTCCAACCGGCTGTGATACATAGACTGTGATTTGACACACCGCTGTGAGATATGGTGCCTACAGCAGACATATGGACTGACAATATGGTTGTAAATAAGACACTAAAGTGCAAGGACAAAAAGAAAAAAAAGGGTAATTACAGAGTTTTGAAAGCTGAGCTTGAAATGCAGCCTGTGTGTCTCCTGTCCTTACCTGTCCTTCACATGGAAAGATTTATCTGCTCTCTCAGTTGGAGCGGGTTCAAATCACACACTGGGGGCTGGACTGGGCAAGGCTGGCGAAGCAGTAGATGTTTTTTCTGTGTGTGTTTATTGCTTGTATCGCTCTGCCTTGCTTGACTCTGTCCACTTCCCTTTCTCAACAAATACATACAGACATTTCCCGTCCCGATATCCCCGACAGTGTTAGAGCTCGAGTTTGGCACAAAAACAATCCAACCTAGCAAGCTGCATTAGCTTGTCCAAACAGTACAGCCCTACACCTTTTCTTTCACTTTATATCTCACTTGTTCTGCTCACATGGTGTCAGGTTGGTAACAAGCAACACATAACAAGCAATAGCAGAATGGAGGGGAAGAGACCGATTTTAAGGACATGAGGTGAAAGGGGGAGAAGTTCAGAAATATAATTACTAATCTCCACTGGCATTTCAACAAATGCTTAAAATGTCCTCATACATTTTCCTGACAAGTGAACTCTTGCCATGCAAATAATTACTGTCCTCTCTCAGTAGCAAAGCCACAAAACTGTGCCATTATTATTCTGTCCAACTAATGAGTAGGTCAGAGTGGATAGTTGGGTGTACAAAGTGTTGTGTGTTTGACACTGACTGCAGTTTGCAGCCAATGTTTGTGTCTTGTAACCATGAAGGCAATCTTTTCCTAACCTTACACCTGTAATAACTTATTTCTGGCCACCTGGAGGAAGTAGAAATAACAAACTGCACGACATGGGCATTGACAGGGGCATTGACATGTGTTGTCTTGTCTTGTGTGTTTCTTGCTATCTAAACTTTCTATAATCAATCTGGACACAATCTGGATGTGACAAAAACACTGATTTGGGCTGGCAGTCTGAACAAGGCCTGAGATATAATGACCTTTTAAGTTGACACAGCAGATACAGAAAAAGATCATCAGTCATCTGGAGCTGTGTTTCTGACCACCTGATGAATCTTAGATGAATATTCACTCTCTTTTAGCTCTGTTTTTGGTCTCCACCAACTACTGAGGGACATATCTGGCTCTTTAGTTGCTAAATGCTCCAATACATTCACCAGATAGTCGCTAACTTTCTGTCTGCCCTTTGGTGAGAGCGAACCAAAACACTAAAGCTGCAAGCCATAAAACCGAAACAATGAGCTGAAGATGCCAAAACGTTGGATGATGATTGTCTGTCGGTTGATCACTACGACCACCCTTTTATATACAGGTAGTCACATGATTGTCAATATAAAAATACTGACAGCTGCTTTAACCAAGTAGTTTCAGTTGCCTAAACCTAAACCTATCTTAGTCACCCTGATGAGAGATCAGAAAACTCTGAGCCCTTTTAGGAGCAGTCACATGGGTCATTTCTGAAGGCACTGATGAACCATCTGATCTGTCGTTTAGCTGGGACTTGTTGGAAATAAATTGACTCCTGGCAAAGAAAATGAGCTTCTGTGAAGCTCAAATGCTTTTCAGACATTTCTCATTCCTCCTATCTATCCCTCCTTATCTTAATCCCTTCCTTTTTTTTTCCATCAATGCTCCCCTCCCTCTTCCCCTCCATCCTTCCTCCCTCTATCCCAGCTGTGCTTACACCATCCTGAAGCCCACAGTCCCTGCTCCTTCTTTCCCTCTCCTTCCTCCTTTATTTCCTTCCTTTCTCTTCTCCCTTCCTCTGTTCTTCCATCCTGCCACTCCCACAACACCTAAGCCTCTTCTCACTGCTGTCCAAACTCAGCATTAACTGAAAACCCTATAGGCGCTGCCATCTTCACTTGATCTTCTGCGGTTTTATCACAGTGATTTACTGTATAGCCCAGTGTTGTCGTCAGGGGGGAGTTTTCCCATAACCAATTAAAACCCTTCTCACAGTGTTCATCCTCCACTTTTGGATTACCTTGCTCTAGTTCAGAGTCAGCTAAAAGCACAGTCAGCCCCCTTGAACGTGCCTGTATAAAATAGCTTTTAGATAGCTGGACTACACTGTACACAAGTTTATTTCATCAGCCTCCATACTGTGTGCATTGCATGTGCATACAGTATTCCTACATACTTCACTATGATCTTTAACTGTGCTGACATTACTCTGCCCCTTCTAACTACGCTGGAGAAAATCAAGTTAATTACATAAATCAGGAGATACAGAAAAAAAATACACTGAGAAAAGTGATCAGCACAACATTATACAACTCCTTTCCGTGAACTGCTTTCTGTGTGCATATTTTAATAATTTCACCAGCCAGGCAGCTTTTGATGCATAACTTATCAGGGTACCAAGAAGGGCTTAAAAGTTTCATAGCATATAAAGCCTGAGAACTTGTAAACTATGCTAAATTAAAGCACAAAGCAGGTCACTAGGACTACAGATTATATCAGCTGAACGGTTGCTCTTTGCATGTTCTCACTGCATCCTAAGCATACCCTATTGGTACATGGTTTTTCTACTCATCTATATCATTAAAGGCATTTTCATATAACATCATTGGATGGTACAATTAGACATATACTATTCAGCAGTAAGGGAGCAGGGAGACAGTGAAGCTCATACCTGGTCAGGACCATTAATCATTCAGGATTAAAGAGCTTATAAAATGTAAACTGTTGACTGACTGGTTTGTGTTGGAGCTGAAGACCTTGAGCAACTGAAAACTATGTAATGTCACACACTACTTCATTTAAAATGGAAACTTTTCTGAGGCAATGTAGTGGAAAAATTGCCAACATTATTCAACAAAACCTACAGTGTTTGAGTTTTCTGTCAGCACAAAGCCAGCTGACCGCGGTTAGTCAGTCTGCGCTGAGCTCGGCACTGCCACAGTTTCTCTTTGTGGGTGTGAACACAAGAGTTCATCCTTTTATTCTCTTCGCTTGTGTCACATGAACAACTTGAACATTTTTTGTGGCCCCAGCCAGAGGCACAGCACGACATATTGTGCTGGATTTTAACATTATCTGTAAAATCTCTTGAACCCTGCGAGGGGGAATCACAACAGACAAGCTATCACCATGAACACCCAGCCTCACTTTTGAGTTTATTTAATTGTGCTACATTGTCCTCGAAGGACTGAGCAGGTTTAGTGGGCATACAGCCCCTGAGAGCTGTTCAAAAGCCTCAGTTGGTTTTACAAATGCCTAGCAGACAGACAAAAAAGAAGGCTTGATGCATTACTTTGTTCTCCAGGATGAAAAAAAAAGTGACCAGGCATTTCTCATCCCCTTGTCAGTGGTGTGTAAGTGTGTGTGTCTGTGTGTAAGAGAAAGAAACACTATGAACTGCCTGACTGCTCCATCAGATGGGAGTTATGGTCACTCTGACCTATCATAATATCCTTTCAATGACTGCATGCCCTCAGATTGTCAGTCCCACTGAGTTTGTTTGGTGTGTTTGTGTGTGTATGTGTGTTAATATCTGTAAGTGTGAGAGAGCAAGAGAGGGACTGTGTGTGTGTGTGTGTGTGTGTGTGTGTGTGTGTGTGTGTGTGTGTGTCAGGGGGCCAGATGGCTGCTGGCTGCCTTAGCAGCATGAATTAAAGGAAATCATATGAGAGAGTTGTGCTTATCTTTCCGTTGATATACTTCAAAAAGAGCGCCTGATATGCATACCACCCCCCTCCATTACACACACACACACACACACACACACACACACACACACACTCACTCACACACACACACACAGAGACACATGTTGGCTGCATGTACAGCAGTGTTTGAAGAGCTTTGCATGTTTGACAGTCTTTTCCAATAAATCTTTTTGATGGAACCTTGTTTCGATCCTCATTCATTTGTTTGCTGTTAATGCTGATGAATGTCATGAAGAAAAATTAATGTGATGAGATTTCCAAAAATGTGTAACAATGATCAGCACTGATCATAAATTCACCATTGATGCCATTAAAACAATGGCACATTTGGAGAAATATGTTTCCAGTTTAAGCCTATGAGCTGAACAAGAACAGCTGCTACCATCCACTGTTAAGTGACGTGTACACATGAACTGACTGGTGAACGTCTGTGTCAATGAACATATCAATGCTCCTGTTAGTTAGAAGCAAAATGAGTAGAAGGCTTGTAACTCCTCTTTATATACTGTTATGGTCCCAAGCAACATATGTGCATAAAGTTTGACTGTGTTACACACTGCTGGAGTGGGAAAAGAAGTTCACTATTCTTATCATAAATAGTTGTTTGTATTTTTTATTAGTTATGATGCTTTCGTAAATAAGTCAAAGTTTTACACTAATGAAATCACACTGGTTAGTCACTGGAGTGAACAGTGAGTAAAAATTAGTTTTACTGTTTACTTTCTACGATATTTATTGTTTATGATAAGCACAAAAATGTTATTTACCCCAAAAACTTCACAGAGTTTATTAATTAGTTGAATTACTGCTCTGTGATTAACTCCTTTATTTCACATCTTCAGCTTTCCAATAAATGCATTTTAGAATAGATTTTTTTAGGAGAACCTATCATATAGTTTCCCTGTTTCTACTGAAAAAGATTTTTTTTTTTACCAGGATATTATTAAATACTAGAGGTACCAATCACGCTCCAGTCACAACCTGTATCACTTAGCATCACTGGTATATAAATGTCCAGAAGACACCATCTATAACTGTGTATGTGGGGTCTCTGTTCTGCAGCTACCTCAGCTGCAGCCTTTCTGGCCTGTCAGTTCTTCTCCACTGAACCTATGCCAACCGAGCTTGGAAGGTCTCTGTCTTCTGTCAGCACCTCCTTTAGCTCTTTGGCTGCCACTGTGACAAGCACAGACCACCTTCTGGCCACAGAGTGATGCAGCTGCTTTTGTGATAGAGGTTTTGAACAGGATCCATATTGACTCCATGTCATTAACTTTGCAGGCAGATGAAATCATTCTGGACAGAGTCCTCTAGGTGCTCACAGCAAATCCTCAATATATTTGGGCCTGCTGGGCCTGTTGGGCAGTTCCCCAAAAACCTGATCCAGCACATTTATTGACAGTCCAGCCCCCTGTTTCACCTGCATGTCCAGAACACTCAATGTGACTCTTTCTGATGAAACAAAGTTATTCATCAAGCTTTGGCTCAGTCTGCTGTGGTACAATGAACACGTAAGAGCCATCTTAGTTTTCAAGCATGATTTGTTATAATCAGCGGCTCAAACTGAAATCCAACAATAACAACACCTCTCCTCAAAAGTCAAACTGGAAGGCCACACCACTTTCTGTTATCCTCTGTGCAACATACAATCACTCTGAGAAAAACCATTTGTACCTAAGGGGAAACTTTAAAACAATATTTTGACATTTTTGGATTCTTCTTGTTGGTTTAAGGAACAGCCATTATGCAATATGAATTATCCAGGGAAGGTTGCTGGCTGACCCCCCTTGCTCTAAAATGTCACCCTCTTTTTTTATTATTCATTATCTGGAACCAATTATCAAACACAATTGTAACCATTTCCTCTCAGCTTCCATTATAATTTCCAGGTCCAGGGATATAAGGTGCTATTGGTGGGACACAAGCGTTGTAATCTCTCAGTATGTGTAGTAATCACTTCTCTTACCATATGAAGAACTGAGCATTTGTCCCACCGGCCTCTGTCAGTCAGTTTTGGGGAGGTGAAATGAACGTCTCCAGGATGACAACGTAAAATCATTTCTTGTAGATATACTGCGGGAATTATCATCGTCCGCGGATGCGTCCACTTCTCCAAGTCGGCAATCTAAATTCCCTTGACTGCAAAAGTTTTGTGGAGATCAGTGACACCAATGGCACCAAACTTCCCAGGTCTCTCCCAGAGCTCCTCGTCTGTTTACTCCGGTTCTAATAAATACGGTCAACCACCACAAGGGCTCCTCCACGGCGTCCACGGCGTAATCCGCCATTGCATTACTCAATTTCTTCTTCAGACAATATGCAGCGAAAGTTAGCCTCACGCATGTAACCAAACTGGGCATGTGCGGATGAAAATGCAGGTTCCGGGGTGCGATCAGCCAGCAAGATTCCCCGGATAATGCATAGAAAAAATGTGTTTAGTGTGTGTTTAGTTTAGATCGGATTCAGGAATAAGTGTTCAAACATTCATGTAAAAATCATATTAATTTGGGAGGCTGAAGGAGGCTCAGGAGTGTTTATGCTTTCCCTTATCTCGGAGGTGACAAATGCAGTGGTATCACGATTCATAGAGCCACAGTTATGGGAAAAATACCAGCCTGAAATGTACCAGAAATATCCATTAAGGTTGAAGGAAGAACTTAGCTTAGCTTAGCATTGAGACTCCCAAGTAGAAGAAGTGAAGCAGTAGCAGAAGAAGTGTTGATCATGTCGCTATGTCACACCATAAACTACTGTTTCTTTACATATTTTAAAAATGAGATATACTGTAAAGAGTTAATTAGTGAGCTTTAAAGGTGCTGGTAGGCAGATTTTAAAATTTTGGACAGAGTCAGGCTAGCTGTCTTCTGTCTTTATGCTAAGCTAAGCTAAGATAAGCTAATCACCTCTTAAAGTTCCTTTTTTTAACCAACATGAGAGTGACATCAGTCTTCTCATTTAGCTAATTGGCAACAGTAGGCGACCCCTGAGTTGCACATCTAAGCAGTTGTGCCGTTTATCCTCACATAAAGCTCAGCCTTCCTAAAAAAAATAAGAAAAAATACTTCCACACTCTAAGAACCAATTTCTTTTGCTAAGGCCTAAATCCATCTCTAAATCTAGCTTTGTTTGCATTTACGTAAACACTAGAAAATCAAAGCATTACAGCAAAGCAGTCTCTTCTGTATTTTAGACTTCTCTTAATCCCAAGTTATCATCTGTATCAAATGATAAAAGTAGGGATTATCCCTTAAGTGCAAAGTGACATGCGTAAGCACACAACACAGACACTAAGGCATCAAACCCTCTTGCACAGATGGTGGCATTTGTTGGGAAAAAAAGCTGATATGTTTCTGCGGCTTAGCTGTAGCCTGGTGCGTCACACAGCAACGTACAGCACAGCACCGTATGTGCACTCACACAGCCGAGACACACACAGTGACACGAATAATGAAGTTGGAGGAGAGAGGGATGAGGGTGGTGATTTTGCAGAAGAGAGGAAAATGAGGAGAGAAAAGAGGATTATGCTACAACGTCAAAAGTTCTGTGCACATTAAAAAAAAACGGCAGAGAAGTTTGGGGAATCATAATGGGAATAGACTGTGGAATTACTGTAGCTTGTCTGTGTAACTAAGGATACAATCTGTGTTATTTTCAGCCCCTTGGAAAATGTATTTTTGATACCAACCCCCCCACCCCCACCCCCACCTTTTAGTGTGTGCAGAGTTTAGGCCTTTTCCCAAACAGCTTATGTAACTCAGAGAGCATAGCCCAGGACTGCACACACACACACACACACACACGCACACACACACACACAAGAGAAGGCCCTGTCGCTACATCATCTGCACAATCTCTATTTTCTCTCCCGTTCCCTGAACAGCACCCATGCTGCTTTGTGTGCTCAATCATCTCACATTATGATGCACACAGGTGTATAGGAGCATATAGATTAAGAAAAGCTACATCCAGACAGGGATATGGCTTGGTTTACACAGAAAATGTAGGATTGTAAGGTGGGAGGGGGTTAAATTCTGTATTTCATTGTATTCAGTTGGTGGCGACAAATTCCTGTGTCCGTCTCCAGGTTGCTTCGATATGAACTGTCACACCCCTACAAGCATGTAAAAAATGGACACAACACTGATGCTGAGCGTTTATTACAAGATATGCTCGCAGCTGTTTATCTTCATTCTATCTTATACTTGAGATGTGTTTTATATGTATGCTTCCTCCCCTACAAAAGCAAATGAGAAATTCATATCAATACAAGTAACACATAAAAACATACATATGAGTCTTTGAGATGCTTCTCAGCATGCCATGAATTTAGATGATATGCTTATCCCTTACAAAAAAGCATATAGTGCATGTCCAGTTAAAACTATGTATCTCCATTTTTGGTGATTTTTATGAATGATGATACATTTTGATCAACTGTTCATTTATGGGTTGAGAAAATCCTCTTTAAATGTCATGACAATAGATGTCTTGAACATCCTATTATACACATTTCCTCAAAAACTCACCCTGACATGTTTGTATCTTGGAAAACTGTGAGCTCTTAACTACATTTTTAAATAAAGCTCTGAGAGTTTGAACACAGTTTATCCTCACAACATGAGTTTGTGATGACAGTGGCTGTCCTGGAGCGGGGAGGGCCAAAGAGGGGATTAAAACGTCAGTGAAATACGCAAACACAACACTGTAATGTGTCGTCTGTGCGCCCGAGGGAGTAGAAAAGGAGGAAAAAACGAGAGGGAGATAAAAAAAGATGAGAAAAAACGATAGACTCACTGTCAAATTGTTTAAAGAGATAAGTTTTATTTATGCCACTGTGTCAGGAGAGAAATGTGTTTGCCAGCATACAGATGACGCCACGACTGCTGCAGCTGCCTTTACAATATAATACAGTGACATCATCTGCCCTGCAGTGCTCTGTGCATGTGTGTGTGTGTGTGTGCGTGTGTGAGTGCGTTCATCAAGTCAATCAGGTTTAATTAAACTGTACAGTGATTAAGAGGCAAATTCTTCAGTCTGTTGGCTTGTGCACATCCTGTTACACCCACACTAATGAATTCACACACACACATGCACATATACACACACAGTGACTAGTGGTGCACTCACCCACAGCATCTTTAGAGTGACTAACCTACTATTAGCACTTGTCTCCCAGGCCCTCCCTTCCTCCTTCTCCTCCTCCCTCCATCCTTCTCACCACTCCCTTCCTCTTCCTCTGCTCCCTCCCCTCCTTCATTGGTTTCAGCTCAAGGGGTTTCCTGACGGTCAGGGTGTCTAGCATCTTTGGAAAAATAAAAAACAAATTAATTAATTGTTTAGATATTCAGCTCTTTCTATAGTCCTCTTTTGCTTTTGCTCTCCTCCAACACATTTCTTTTCTCTCTCCTCCTCATCCTCTCTATCCAGTTTTGCCCCCTCTTTTATCCCCCTTTCATGTCTCTCCACATTCATCACCTCTTACTTTCCTGTCTTTATTATCTCCTCCACGTTTTTTTCTTTATCTCCACCAGTTTCTCTATCTCTCCCTTCTTTTAGTGAGCATTCATTTCACCATTTCAACCCTGTTTTTCTGTTCAATCTCTCTCTCCTCCTCTTCCCTCCAGTACATCTTATCCTTTAGCCTCTGCCTTCATTCTCTCTCTCTTTCTCCCCTCTGTAATTTCTTCCTCCTATCCAGCCTCTTTCCCACCCACCACCTCCTCCTCCTGCAAGTCCCTATGGTGGTGTATCTGCAAGGTCCTTCAGGTATGAACAGAAATGTTCTCATTCTCTGTATCTGCTGCTGGTGAAAATGGGCAGACTGAAAGAATGAAGTCAAAGAAAGAGACAACTGGGAGGAGGGAAGTGAAAACGTGAAAGAAAAATGGAGATCCGAACAGACAGGCAGATATGGGACGAGCATATGGAGGGAAAGGACAGAGAGGCATTTATATTTTATACCGTTAGCCATCAGCCTTCCAGATCTGCTTTTAATTGGGTGCATCAGTCTGTAAGGGTAATATGAAGCTGGAGCCGCCAGCCAGTTAATCTGCCACAAAACAGTCTGACACATAAGCCCTCATAAAACAAGTGTTGCTTTGTTTTCCACAACACTCCTGTAGTTGTACAGATTTGAAAAATGAGCTATACAGTGTTAATTAGTCAGCTTTAGAGGTGCTTGTAGGTGAGGTTTGTTACCTGTGGGCAGAGCCAGGTTAGCTGTTTCCACTCTTTATGCTAAGCTAACCCAATATCTTTTCAAATTTACTTTACAGACTCTCGAGTCCTCTCATTTAACTCTGCAAAAACTGTTCCTTTACACAGTCAACATCACGAGGTGCGGCAGTCACAATATGAGTACACACTCTGCATAGGTGAGGTATCGCTGAATCTCTAAAATATGTCAGTTAGAGGTGACTGAGGAACAAGCAGGCAGAACGCAAGCACATGAAAAAGATGAGGAGGACAGGCAGAGATACCATGAGTGACAATGACCAAAAATAGCTTATACGCCAAACCTCTGAAAGTGATATTCTGTGCTGTACCTCTCCCCTTTAGCCGGGCTGGGGCAGGACAGCTAGAGACAGTCGTTGTCTGATTGATTGTGCAGAACAGGAGAAGAGGAGAGTGGTTGCCATGGGGATGAGGAGAAGGGCCTTTTTCCCTTTTTTTTTTTCTCAAGGACCAGTAATTGGTGATAAACTTGAAGGGAGGGGCTGGAGGGTGGTAATCAGACGCAGTGAAGCACGACAGCTTTCGCAGAACTGAAGAAGTACTGCAGGACTGTGTCTGCGATAAAAGTCAATATGTACATGTAAAGGCAGAGAAAGAGCGGGAGAGGACATTGGGAGTGTGTGTATGTATGAGTGTTTGTGTGTTTTCCCAGTCAGCTGGAGGTGACTGAAGACAAGGTGTTAATGAAATGTATTAAAGGAAACTGTTCAGATGAACTGCATCCAGCTGAGAGATGCTCCACGTGGCACTGCAGACCATCGAACCCTCTTAGGATCATACAAGTTCACTCCAACTCTGTTTTCATTTGCAGCTGCAGCCTGCAGGAGGGGCTTTAGGGATAGTAAGGACTAACACACACAAAGACAGACAAATACACACCTGAGAGCTGCAAACAACAACTGAGGGCACAGAGTCAGATGAGGAAAACAGCGTATATTCACATTATTTTGGTGTCAGAACGAGGTATTAACACAGCTGCATATAATATATACCAATTCATGACTTACACTGTAGCTGTGTGGTGTTTTCTAGCTTGTTTACAATTCTCGTAGCCCTCAGAGAGAGTTTGTACTTTACATTTCACCATAAAGGTCAGAGAGCACAATCGGCCAGGGAGCGTGTGTGTGTGTTCAGTGTTGCTGCTGCATAAACACATTTTTGTCGACTCTGAATGCAAATTGTCGCCTTACATCTCACTTCTTTCTGTTACCCAGAAAACCATGTCATTGTGCATCATTTGTTTGTTCTGATTGATGTAATCCTTTTTGAGTCAGGGAATGAAAGGGTCATACATTTTGAATGACCTCATCCTGATGTTTGCAATGTATTGCACTAAAATCATTATTCAATAAAGGTCAAGCTGGTGCCCTGGTTGCCTAGTGCAGATGCATATATTACACACTACAATGCCCATAATCATTTCCATATAGGGACTTTTTGTCTCATGTTTTCCTTTATCTCTACTAAGAACTATGTACTAGGAAATATCCAAAAAAAGAAAACTCAAGCAGCGGTGATATTGTAAAGTGGAAAGGCTCCTAGGCATGCACACAGGCAACAGGTTTATGTACACCAGTCTGTTTATGAATGTTTCTGTGACTACAATTCATCTGCCTTGATCTGTGGTTATTTCAGCCAATGTCAAGGGCAAATATGGTTATACAGTGAGCATTGGCGGGGCGTAACATTGGTCTAGATTGGCTGCCGGCCACTGTATGTTTACAAAACACGTTTAATTCAAATCAATATTATGCATCTGGCAGCTGACCTGAAGGAGTTGATGAATGTTCTACTGCTTTCATTAATTAAGGTCTTATGTAAACATAGCATCTAGTATTTTGTTCACTAGCTACGCAGTCTCTTGGGATAAACTCCCTTCTTGCTCATCTTTCCACCCGCTGGTATTGCTTCACCATTCTCTACAAGGCATCTTCTACAGCACAGACAGTAATAGTGATATGACAGGGGCTCCAGACCTTTGTTTAAAATCTCACAAACACTTTAATTGAGGTGAAAATGATGCTCACCTCAATCCTTTTGTTTGAGGACAACAACAGGACAGGCAAGAGTTAAACACGTTTTATACAACAGTTAGAAAGTTCATTAGGACACAAGTATACTATACCATCATACCTGAGCATATTTTGCTCTATTAATGCCTTTAGAGGAAAGTTTACCTTTGATTGAACTATAAGGTCATGTACTTTTTCTGCACGAGAAACCAAAATAATTTTCTGAGCAGCTCTGATGTTTTACTCTCTCATGTCTCATTATCTTAATTTAAATGACGAGTTATTCGAGGATCCAGCACATGACAAAGAACAAAAAGCTTGGCAGAAAGTTGAAGTACCTCCACTCTCACCTGTGCACATCTCTTCACACCTCTTCAATCTCCCCGACAGCTGCTTATATTAACGTGCGCCTCTGAACTTCAGGGCTGATATATCAGAGACTGGAAAGAAAAGACACACGCTGCTTTAGTGTGAACCTCCTGATGTGGCTCGACACCATGAGCACAGCCCACTGATCTGAGGTATAACATGAAATAAAATACAATATGGCCTCTGACAGTAATGCTTTTTATAGTCAAAATGTGGCATGGATCAACACCTTTGATGTGATCGGTGCTTGCTTGGCTGGTTTCCTTGACAACAAAGCAGAAAGATCAGGGTTTCTGAGGCTGAAACGATTTTGTCTGGGAACAAAAAGGAGAAAACGTGTAATGAATATGAACTGTACAATCAGTTATATCTGCAAAACCTGTCAAAAGCTCATCAGTGGTGGATTAGAAAGTTTTACACAGGGGGGTGGTGGCAGGCTCTGATAGGGTGCAGAGTAATTATTCAGATCTGGACTGATGCCTCACGCAGCTTCACACTGCAGGTGAATGTAGAGGGTGTGATGAAGGACACAAGGTATGACAGGTAAATATGACTGGTTAAAATCTACAGCATGCTACAGACAGCTGGGGTATATTATTAATGTGCATTGTTGTTGCAAAGCAGGGAATTTCAAATCAAACTTCATTCATGCACTGCAGTGTGCGCAAAAGTACAATAGTGTTTTGCATTATTGAAGCGAGACATAAAGACAACAATCACTATAAGAGTAACTGCGCAAATTAATTAAGCTACATTAAATTGGTCTGATGTGACTGTGACTGTGTAAATACTGTGCTGAAAAGGTATTCACGTTTGTCTCTTTGTCAGACAGAAGTAGAGAGGATAATCAGCCAGCAGACAGAGCCATTTCTATTCAAAGCTACTTGTGGGTTCATTTTAAAAACCATAAAATTGAACTGATTTGCAATTCAAATCAAAAGTTGTTGAACCACACAGGCTACTTCTAAAATGTGTCTTGAGATAAATTAACCCAAATTCAAATCAGGCCTCGTTGAATCTGACAAAGATTTGCTCCGTGATTAAATATAATAGCTCTAGTAGCCAAGAAAAAAACCCCAAGTCCCTCACAGTTTCCCCCAGATTACAGTTTTAAAAATGAGTTTTTTAAACAGAGTGAGCGAGGAGCCATGGAAGGAAACTCATTTAAATTCATTATGACTCTCATCTTACACAAATACTTGGTACTTAGAATAGAGGGGAGAGTTAAAAGTACAAATACACATACAATGTATTACAGTGCAAATTAGCTTGGGTAGCTTACTTAATGTTCAGTTTAGTTGTGTGTGTGATGACTTAGTTATACAATCATTTTTGAGAGTGCATTCTGTTGTAGTACAACAATAAGAATCATTACATTGTACAATAATTCAGTCATATTACTATAACTATCAAATAAATCATTATATAAAGTATTGTCCAGAGTTTTCCGTCTCTTGTATCATTCTCCATCCCCTGCATAGAGAATCAGAGTTACCACCTTGCAGTTGTTCGCCTCTGCCAACCAGTTACGACTCAGGATATATCGTCACAATCTCCCCCTCTGTCCCTGAGTTATGGCATCGAATAACATCCAGAAACAGAATGATGTCACAGGTGAAGTTGACCTTTGACCTTTTGAGCATAAAATGTCACAGTGTTATTTTATCCTGTTAGACATGTCATTTGTATGAAATTTTGTCATAATTAGCATATGATTTATTAATGTGTTTTGTTTGGTCACAGTGACCTTGACCTTTGACCACCAAACTAATCAGTTCATCCTTGAGTGCTCCCAGGCTCCCCATCGCTGACTCAGTTAAGGCTGAACTTCACATTAAAGAATCTTCCACGTCTGCTGATGCAGTACAACATGCAGCGAAAGCCAATTTAAGTGTCACTCACTCACGCTGTTCTTGTTGCCGTATGCTCTGAGTGGAAATAAAGAAAACTGGCTCACACAGGTGGATGTCCAGATTTCTGTGGGAGGCTGGTGGCTGCTGTTGTTCCTCTCCTATTGTTTGTCTATTTTCAGGACTTGTGACACACTGTGCTCAGTGAAAATTAGCATTTTATGTTTTGGGAGCTGGCAGGTGGGCTGGCAGGTCCTGGCAGTTGGCACGCCCAGCCACCCTGTAGGTCCGCCCCTGAAGCCCATTTCCTCAGTTTTGACTTTATCTCCGTCCTCCATTCGTGGCCCTTCCCTGAACCGCATTCATCAGCCTCCATCCCTCTGCTGTTTACGCAACTGCTGCTTTGACCTATATAGTAAAGGCCATTTTCGCGTATGTGTGCGTATATTTAAGCATCCTCCTGTGTGTGCTCCTTCCCGGTGGGTCTCCTGTGCGTGTGTGTGAACAGTATAGTGAAGGTCTCCTGTGTATCGAGTCCCTCGCAGGGCTCTCCGGTGTGCGTCTCGAGGTACAGAGTGACCCTGATGTGTCAGCTCTGCTTAGAAGAACGAACCCAGAGCTGGTGGACCACCGTGACTCACACACACACACACACACACACAGAGGAAACCTCCTCAGGGCTCTCCCTATGATCACTGTACCCCACCCACACACATACACACTCTTGACATTTTTCCTCAAAGCACATCTATAGGCCTCCATTTTATAGCTGTAGTGTACTATAACATTGTCATGAAACCCGCAGGCCTTGCAAAAGTTTCTGTCCCTATGCATTTGCGTTTACAGTATATGTACACGTGTAAATGTGATGTGTAACGTGTTTGTAGTCCAGCTTGGCTTGTCACACTTACCCTGTGGGGCAGATTAGAGTTTGACTGTGTGTGTGTGTGTGTGTGTGTTTGTGCATTCATTTCATAAAAGCACCGAAGAAAAACAAGTGGATTACCATAGAGGGCAAGGCAGAGCTGGAGGGCATCAACCTTTTGGAAAAACACATTTTCTGAGAGTGAAAGACACAACAAACACACATAGACACAACTAGCGGACTGTGTTTATTAGAGTTTCAGAGATGCAAAAATCAGTAAAATGCAGTGACAGAATAAGAAAAGAGAAACAGAGAGAAAGAAAATACACTGCATATATAAAGTATTCAACACCTTCTGTTGGACATTCATACATTACTGTTTTAAAACACTGAAACGCTGTGACGTACTGTGGATGTTTTTACTTTGATCAAGTTAAAACGATCTCTACAAACTAAACTTAACTTCCCATAAAACAAAACAGTGAGCCATTAAAAATTATTCAGGAGAGAGACACATAAAACATCCTAAGAACAAATTACCTTAAGAAAGCTGTAATATCCATCCCATCATAAAACAAAGGACAAATGCACAGCAGGTGTTAATTTGCTTAGAACAACTGACAACAGTTGTAGAGAGTCACAGGTACTGCACACCATGGAGACAAGGTGCACACAACAACTGCTTCACTTAGGCTGTTATTAACTCACAACTTGCCAGAAGTGCGCGGCAGTCCAAGAAAACAGAGGAATAAGATAAAGTATTTTTGCCAATTATACTAAAAGCGACCGTCATAAACTACTACAGGTCAGCATATCACCATCCCCAAAGTGAGACCTGGTGGTGCCAGTGTCATGTTATGTGGATGTTTCTCTGCAGCCGGGCCTGAAAGGCTCCTAGTCAAACTAACGCAGATCAGATGATCTTACAACTGTATCTTGTGACAGACATTAAAGCTCTTCACCACAGTATGCATGTGCAACCTGAGCTACGACTAGGTGAAACTAACAAAATAATTATCAGCGTTTAAGTATGGTGCCTGATTTTGATAAATTTGTAGATATTTACTTTCACTTCTTCTGATGATGTCACAAAAGTCTCTTTAGTACATCAATGTTATAAAACAATAAAACATGAGGTACATGGTGGGTTGATACTTAGTAGGCACTCGTTACAACTACAGAGTGATTGGAGTCCTCTCTTGATTCCTGCTGGAGGCACCAACAACACATACACACCCTCTACACACACACACACACACACACACTGTTCCAGGCTATACAAGACACAGGTAATTGTGTTTAAAGGTGTTTAACCAACATTTAGGCTGAACATCATGGTGCCTCACCAGTAACAGGTTCATGGTGTCAGACCCAGCGCCCGCGTCCAAATAAATATCTTTACAACAAGGAAAACCTACAGGTGGCAACAACACTACAAGGTAGTGAGAGATGGTTGATGTTCAATCAGCAATTGCTAAGAGGTTAACTTTTGACAAAATATATATATACAAGCTCAGACCAGCACAAAGACTCATAGAATAATGATAATGCACTTTGTTTTGTTTTTTTTTGTACTCACAGCCTTTTAGTGGAACCTCTGTGTCCTATATTGATGTAGATGAACAACCATAAAAATACACTGTTGCAAAGATTCTATGCCATTTATAAAAGCAAGACCTGTCTATTCCAATAGGTAACAACATCTAAACCTTGATAAATACTGCTGGTTAACAACAGAACTGCTGTGTGCTGCACACAGCCTCTAGCAGTGTTTTTAGGAGAAGGACCATTACAGAGGCAGGCAGTGCTGAGTGGGACCGTGAGGACACAAGAGAGAGCACTGGACAGACAAAACCACCGATCAGGCCAGGGCAAAACATCACTTTGAATGAGTAAAACATGGTTTGAAATGTGACCTACATATGCACCGAGTTTATCGAAAACAGAATAAGGGACAATAATAAATCAAGCATTTCTTTATTTTATCTCAAATTTGAACCACTAAATTTGGTTCAAACTTTAATCTTAAGAAAAGTAATGTTTGTTTTTTCTCTCCAGCACATCTCCCTCTCTCATCCTCACTTCCTAAAAGACTTAATCGATACAAAACCTGTCTCACAAACACACATATTGTATATTCACTCATAGTGTATGCACACTGCTGCACATATGTGACAACTCTGACACAAGCACATGTATGCGACTGAGAGGCTGGCAATGTCCTGTGGTGTAACAGACACTGATCTGTCACCCGTCATTTCTCAGCTTTCTTTCTAGTCCCCCAGTCTTGTCCCTGTGGGAAATTCCAGGAGACAAATCAAAATCAGGTCTCAGTCGATATGACATCAGCTTGCTTACAATAGCAGTTATTCTGTGTTGAATTGCGATTATCCCAACAATTCATTGAGCAATAGAAAAGAAAAGAGCTATAAACACACATTAGAAATCTGATTCAGCTGCACCGCACGTCAATAAACATCTGCTTTCTATAAAAAATAACCTGACTCAGCATGTCTTTCATGCCTCTGTCCATAATACAATACAGTGATTGAGCCATGCCACTGACCCAAGGAAACGGGCAACATTAACATTGTCTACATTGAGTAGCAAGTGATTTGGGATCAGGGTGATTGTGGTCCATCTTTCATTTTAATGCTATTGAAGCCCCAGCTCCCAGAGTCAAGTAAGACTTTCCGCAGGAAACCATGTAGGTTATATTTTACATGCATCCTGGTGTCTCCCCAGCCTGGTACACTATAAGTCACGAAAGATGAAGAGTCTGGCCATTTTACTACAGAGCTGCGTATAAACTCACACTTATTCTCACTCTGTCTCACACACATATATGAAATTGCTCCTGTTAATACCATAGTGGTGTGGTTGTGACATGTTGTTGCAGATGCACACTGAAATTTTGGAGAGAAGCCAGCATCCTGGGTGTGTGGGTAAAGGAAACCAGCACACTGGTGTAAGTTTGCACACTGTATTTCCTTTTTTGCAGAGTACACACTGTAAAGACACACACTTAATTCCTGTAAACAAAGTGTGTTTTTAAAAGAACACTCGCATTCAGAAGAAACGAATGTAGCAGGACTGTAAACAGGACTGGAAAGTTCTGGCAGGACAGGAAACAATGATCTAGGTGTTAATTCTAAAGCCTTTGTTTTGGGTTTATTTCTTGGCTGCCATCTTACAACTGCTAAAGCCAAAATTTAGGCAAAAGAGTAGGGGAGTTTGAAAGGGACCTCAGGAGGACAGAGCAGAGCAGGCCTAGACACCTGCCACGCCCCAGTGTGCCCATCATACCTTTAGGTGCGTGCCCTATGGATTAGGGCTGCAATTCACTCAAACCGAAACTCCTTGTTCAGCAAGCTTTCACGAGGGTTCCTTAAATGGGGAGTTGTCTAAATATTACAGGGAACAGTGCCAACAGCCCAGCTATAGGAGATTTAAAGTAGAGGCAGAGGTTTAGATTTCAGTGTGGCATTATCAGTGCCTCCGACAGCCAAAGAGCTGCAATCGCAGCACTCGCACCATCTTCAGGCAATGTGTGCTGCAGTTGCTGCATTTTTTTAAACATGCATGCTCTAACGTTTTTGCCTTTAATGCTTGTGTCTCCTGATAGCTAAAACCTCTAGTGGATTGGAAACAATTCAACATGTGGCTGTAAAACATTCACTTACAAAAATACTACAAAATGTATTAGTAAACTTTATTTTCCTGTTATATTTATGGAACATAATGTTGAGCTCAAATTTTTTGGCCTGCACCAATCCCTAGATTTTTTCTTTTGAATAAGCAACATCCAGTTAGGTCTCTGTTCAATTCTTCCTCTTCATAACCAAAAGATTTTGAGGGAGACAGGGACCTCAGTTTACTTGTATTTTCAAAGCTTTTATACATGAAAACTACAAAAATCTTGCCATGTCAAATCATCCAGTTCTACACCAGGCTTCCTGTTTGAGCATATGATGCTATCTGTCCACTTCAGTTTGTTTGCCTCTTGTGTGCTAACAACACACGCCCATTTTTTCCCCTAGCTCAGAACACCAATATCATCTCCCACCTTCTATACTGCAAATAAAGTTCGTAGCTGTTAACTTTTGGATTCTGCAACATTGAAGGCTCAGTTCACTGTCTGTCTCATCATGTTACACAAGCATTGCATTTCACCGCACTCCACCTCTCTATATCTTCTCAATTTTATGTCATTGCGATGATCAAGTTTATGTCAATATTTTCGCTTTACTCATTAAGATTCTCTGACTTGGTTCTTCCTTCCGCGCAACTTTTGTTGCATTGTTAAGCATTTTATCTATTCAAAATGTCAGCATAGCTTTGTTGAATCAGGTTGCATTGGCCAATTAAATACATGCAAGCAAAAGATTCACAGTAATTACAATAGTTGTGCCAAAAACAAAATAGTTGCTGCTGTGATAACTTTCCAAGTTTGTAAAACCCTGTCCTGGTGAGTATGGTGCAAGAGGTCCTGGGGTTCAAATCCCAGACGGTTTGAATACTCATGGCAAAATCTGTTGTGTTGAAACTATGGTTAAGTGTGCTCGCTGAGTTAATCACCAGCCCTATAACCAAGTTCATGTATACTTAACACTAAATCTCAAATTGCTCCCTATGAATAGTAGCATCTTGAGCAACAGCTTGCTGCCGTGATTGTGTGTGTGAATGGCAGAATGACAGTTTCCCAGTTCACTTGCTTTATAAGCATTTTTAATTTGTGCATTAAAAAAACCTCGAAGGGAAATGCTGAAAGAAAGAAACCCTCAAAAATTGCAAAAGGTTTTCACATCGCACAGGTAAAGGATAAAAGGTAGATAAAATCAAAATACGACAAAGTGAATGGAACTGAAGACTAAATCATGTCATACAAAGCATGTGACACCTTAAGAGAATGGCAGCAGATAAAACATCAAATCTGTGTGGAGGAGGTTTTTTAATTACATCTTCTGTAGTGGTTTAATGCCACCCCTGGAGAATTCGTGCTACCAACTGTTTATCCTCTTAATGAACCGACTCCTAATATCTAATAGCCATTTTAGTTACTACCCTTTATCATTCATACATATTAATAAGAAGACAAAGGAAAAAGAGAAGGAAATTAAACAGAAAGTTTCACACAAGGTCCAATTTATTTGTGTCCAAAGCTTTCAGCTACATCTTGTGGCCAGCCCTGCAGCGGAGTTGTTCAGTTGTCACAGAAAAGCTTCAGAAACAACATGGAAGTTGGACTTGTGTTCAGGTTACTGAAGCTGTTGTTTCTAAAGTTAAGAATACATCACAGTCCAATTAGAAATTGTCGTTTTGTGATGTTGTATTTCAAATGTCTTAAAGCATTCACAAAGTAGTATATTGAATATTCAAAGGCAATCATTTTGCAGCTGTGTGTGTGTATGTGAGCACATGTGTCTGTGGGTGAGTTATAGGTGTGGATGTTTGCCTTCATTGCAGGCAGACTACACATGTGTGTGTGTGTGTGTGTGTGTGAAAGTGTTGGGGTGCAATCATTTACTGTCTCCTGGTTAGAAAAGATGTTGCATGACACACACTTGGGAAGGGTTGGTAGACATAGAGGAAAAAGAGGAAACAGTGCTCTCTGATAACAGAAAACTGGCAGTTTCCATGCCAGTTTTAAGAGGGAACTTCATCCTTGATTTGTTTCAGAACATACTTCAGATCTCAACCTGCATCTAAATCCCAAAAAATATTTATGATATAAAGAAAAAATGTAGTAAACATAAAGGAGTCTTTACAATTATAAAATCTATATTTCCAAAAGCAACTGAAACGAGGAAAATATCTTACAGAATATACCAACATTAAAGAAAATCTGATGTTTATCACACCACTTTACTCTCAACTAGAATGTCACATCAGGACACAAACACTGAAACAGCATTCGTTATTCACTGAGAAGAGGAGCATGTTTTTGCAAGTATGAATGTTCATGAGATTTTTTTTTTTTTTTACGTATAATTTGCTAAAATTGGTTTTATACATTGTCTGTCTCTTGTTTGCGAGAGGCTGGGCTCAGACAAGCAGTCATTATGAGATTAAAGTCATTCAATATGGTTGGCATATTGATCCTGTCTATCTGTCATTCTCTCACATATACATCTATGAGGAAGCAGTATACTCTATACCCCCACAACCACAGATACCAGCACAGATACACTTTAAACACTCTTTGTGTGACTTCACTGCCATTTTGGAGCAGTTAATGAAACTTTTGGTCAGGATTACCTCAAATGCTGCTATATATGTTATCTAGCTGCAGCTAAAAATATCTAAAATTAGGAGCAAAGAGAATTTCTGATTTCCTTTTTATCCAGTCAGGGGTACGCTTGACTGCAGACATTATTGTTTATGGTAATAGAATGTACATTTCTTTGGAAGTCATTTTCCAAGCAAATCACGGTGGAACCAGGAGATAAAATAATAAATGAATATGAATATACAGTGCAAAAGAGAAGGAGGAAAACTAGGATGTTATCACCTGAATTAATAATCAAGATATCCAACCCCAATGACAAGAATATCTATCTCTGTGAGGCACCCCACACACACATCCAACACACAACCACACACACATACTTGTTCTCAAGACATGCACAAGATACTTTTATCTTGCCTACTGACAGCTATCTCTTTAAAAATGGGTCAAGACAAAATGAAAATCGAGAAACTTCTCATTGGTGTGAAAGAGATAGACAAGGAGAGAGACAGATACACAGGAAGGAAGAGATAGGTTGGGGTTGGAGGAGGAGGAAAGAGAGGAGTTTGATAAGAAAAAGTTCCTCTTATAACTCACAAGACGGTAAAGGAAGTCACCCCATATTTGTATGTAGAGCAGTATATATTTCTAGCAGTTTTAATATATTGTGCATGTGTGGGTGGTTGTATGTCTGCGTACAGTATTGTCTGTGTTTTATGAATTTATACAATTTACAGTTGTGTGTAAAATTGAGCGTCATTCACTCACCAGTGAATCGTTGTCTTCGCATTGATTTCTTTTCCTCTGCCGGGCACAACACATCTATATCTATATGTGTGTGTATATACATATATATATAGGCAGGCGAGAGGCACTGCAAAATTCAAAAGGTCTGTGTGTGTTTTCCTCAGCCCCACTTGCCTCGCCCTTTCCTGCAAGGTCAAAAGGTCTGAAAGTACAGAGTGTATTAGTATATGGCTAATAATTCTTAACTGTTTTAAAATCATAAAGCCCAGAGTTTGGCTCATAGGAGAGAGGGAGAAAGTGTAAGAGGTGCCCAGTAAACACTGACAGGTAGAGACACAGGTCTGAGACTATGAGAGGAAGCAGAGGAGATGAGGACACTCCAGCTAACACCCACAAGAACAAATGCAAGAAAAGAAGCACCTATCTCATGACAGTATGGTTCAATAAAAGCTAGAGTTGCATTATTTGCATATCATTTTTCTTCTAATTGGTATGTTTATCCAGACAATCAAACTGCTTAATAATGAGAAGTTGATAACCCGCCGTATAAGTTAACACAGCTATTAACATTTATCATGACATCACACAAACATGCCTCAAAGCCATTCACTAATATACCAAGTCTTTTTGTTGTTGTTTGCAGTGCATGTTCTTTGTCAGTGCTTTTTCTCCTTCTATTGCCATTGGCTTTATAATAATTACATTGAGTTTTTTTGAGATCTAAATAGAATCAGTTTGAAATAATCCATCACAATGAGAACTGACACACCATGACACTTTTATCAGAATTTGGTTATATTGAACTTTAAAGGCGCAGATTTGTCGTTTTTGGTTGAAATAAATTTTTAATCAAATTGTCAGGCTTTTTAGCTTGTATCAAGACATACTAGATGAAGGCCAAGAGAGACCGCAAGCACGGCTAATATTGCTTTGATAAAGCCCAGCGAAGCCAATGCTGTTTGCCACTGTCTGCCCCAGCATGCTGAGTCTTCCTGTGTGTTTGGTTTCTGTAGCTGGCTATTTTACCACTGCCTATGAATGTCTGAGTGTCATGATGGTATAAGTCATGCAGTGTAATTCCACATCCTCCACATGTATCATTCAACTAGGCCTGGTCGCTGGATGGATAAGAAGAGCAGTGATGGAGGAGAACACACACAGATTGTCAGCTATCACTTAATAAACAGATACAGCAGGGTGTCATATGCAGTTCACACTGTGAACACAGAGCTCATATCTACAAATGAGCTATGTACGGAAACTGGATCATAATCAAAAGTTTTGCGGCACCATTTCATAGTTAAGGTACCTCTTCTGTTCTACTTATAACTCACATATCTTCTGCTGCCCTTCGATTTGTATAGAATATTTGGGTTAAGTGCACACACAAATCTGGTACACACACACACACACACACATAAGCATGCCTTGGTGAGATGCATCACATTACCTCATACACTCAGACAACTTTATTTCTGCCTTTGTTTCTACTTTATTTTCCTGACATCTTGCATTCAGTTCTCTAGTCCCATAATTTTGGGTTAGGTGTTTTTCTTTTCATTCCCCTGATACTTAAAAGTACTGAGTATTACATCAGTTCCTAACCCAATACCTACCCTTTTTCCCAATCTCATTTGTTTGTATATGATAGAGGCATAGCTAGATCAACCTGTTAGTGCAATAAAAAGTTTTTATCACGTCTCTTTTCTAGGTATGACAAGATCAGGTAGGAGCGAGTCGATTGAAAATATATCATTTGAAACAAATTAGCAAATGAATCATGTTTACTAAACTCAAAATTGACTTACACTGAATCTGGAGCTGATTTGCCAGCTTGCTAATCCAGATAGAGGAAGAAAAAGATGAGAGAGAGATGAGGTCCAGATTCCTTCCCTGCTCTCAGTTTGTACAGTAAGGTGACCATAAATGAGCTGAATGTTGATGATACAATACTTCTTCAACATATGTGAAATTTGTGATGCATGAATAATTTGTGGCTGAAGCATCTTTTTTCAAACACATTTCACTTGATTGTTTTCCTCAGTGGTGGCAATATCACGGCCATCATCATGCAGTGTTCTGTGTGTCAGTCGAGGGCATTTGTCGCCACTTCCCGCCGTTCGTGGCATTGGGCGTGTAGTCTTGCAGCAACATTTTGAAACCCAGCTGCTATGTAATGTTCGAAACATCACAAGGCATTTATTTTAAAGTGTTTTGTGTACATTTGTGGAGTCTGCATGCAGTAGAGATTGTTGACACTTTAAGGCCAACATCCAAAGCAATAGGTGGTGATTGTTATTATGAATATATAATTGTAATCATGGTTCTTTCTTTTGCTTGCTACTACATAAAATGAGACATAATAAACATATACCATCAATACATGCATAATGAACTACTTTTCTCTTGAATTTCAACATAATACTGCTGCATATATGCAGTCTGGTGGTTCTACATTCCACAGGTCTGTACAGGCTTTGACTGTGCTCAAATGAAAATTGTCGTGGTTCCTTTCTTTCCCTTTTGGTGTTTTCTCTTTAAATGTGCTCAACATTTTCAATTCATTATTTTTAGCCCTCACCCATAGTAATCCTGCAGCATGGATTTGTGGATAAAACAGAATGGACCATGTGGAAATGTTTAATAAGAAATCCACTGGGATTCCTGCACAGTATGTAAATGAATGGAAATTGTCTGTCATGCATCATAAGCTCTGGTTGCTGAATTCTTGGAAGGTATTTACATAATTATGTTGAGATCATAAATAATATAGAATGTTTAAGGGGTATAAAAAATACTGGGCATACTGTAGATTTTTTCAAACCCTCAGGCTTTTTAAACAACCAGCAAATCTGAAATACTTTTTTTTTCAATATTTACATGCATAATTCAGCAAATATTTTAGTATCATTATGCAGCCCAGCATTTAATGTATGCTGGAACATTTTCAGTACATAACTACACATTTATATTTAGTGGTAATAGTTATAATAAAGGTTTTCTGAGGTTTTCTTGCATAGCTCAAATACTTTGTACAAACATATCTTCTGATTGCCACATTTGTAAAATCAACATGACTATAAAAAAGGCCATATTCAAAAATGAAATAGAAAATATGAAAGTATGACACTGCTACTTCAGTCAACATCCCATGATTAATATTTACTTCAGCTGTTCATTTATCTAATGACTTTAAGCATAGAGCTCATAAAGACAGAGTAAGGGAAGTGTGCACAACTGCAAGATTTTTCTGTATCCAGTTATGCTAAATGTAATATGTGAAATTTGCATGAAGAGATTTATCTAATGAAGTACTGCCGGTCAGATACTTTATGTAGTGGATAATCTCCTTCTCCCTAAACACGCTTAATCAACAACTGATTACCTTCCACCTGACAAAGATAAAGATCTGACACAATGATCTCCACCATAAAGTGCAATGACGCCAGCCTTTATTATGTGCAGTACCCTCTGCCTTAGAAGAGGTGAGGTAAAAGGGGAACGTAAGAGGAAAACCAGGAGGACTTATGGTGAATCACTGGCATTTATAGGCATGTATGCTTGCAATATAAGTTGCTGTTCCTAAAGCTGTAGAACATTTATATGTCAAGAGTATATGGCTCTATTTTCACAGGCAATGAATAGCAAACCAGCAATGTAGATGTATGTTTATAATCTCTATTCACATATTTGATAATGCTAATGCACAAAGGAATAACCTTAAATGTTAAGGAAGATTGTGACTTTGGTGACAACACAGAGTCTTAACTTGCTTTTTTAAACACTTTTCCCCTGCAACTTAGTTTGAAACCTGGTGTCTAAAAACAAGATGATTTCTCTTGTTTTAGTCAACACCTTAAATACTAATTCACATTATCCTAATGCTTGAGTTCACTGAGTCAAAAAATGTAGGTTGTGTAAGGAAGACATATTCAAATTCTGACTTTATGGACTCTGTTGTGGCCCTTTTTGTAGTTTTGTTTTACACCCAAATGAGCTTTCGTCAAGTCAAAGCTTTGAACCAGAAAATGTGTATCCACATCCCCAGGTTCTTTCAAAGATGGCCTCCAATTGCTTGTCAATTACGCATAAAACAAGTATTTGTGACTTAAGCCCAAGTCTTAGGAAGATGTATTTACTTCAGAGCAATGCTAAATCTACAGTTCAATCCTGACTAATTACTGCTAACAAGCTATTTTTTATATCCTTGTGGGGTCATTCAGTTGTGATGGTTAAGGGTTAGGGTCAGGGGCTATGGAATGCATTATGTCAGTGATGGGACCCCACAAAGAGAGGTGTACAATGGTGTGTGTGGTCTATGTATTTCTCATGTTGTGGGGACCTTATGGGGACAAAAAGCAAGCCTGCAT
Organism: Lates japonicus; assembly: GCA_033238685.1. Classification (NCBI taxonomy): domain Eukaryota; kingdom Metazoa; phylum Chordata; class Actinopteri; family Centropomidae; genus Lates; species Lates japonicus. The sequence goes on from BRZM01001953.1 coordinate 161,171, forward strand.
AGATTTGAAAGTAAAGACATTTCTCAGGGTTAGGGTAATGTTAGGTTTAGGTTTAGGTTAAAGGGTTAGGGTTACGGTTAGACAAGTAGTGGTTTTGGTCAGAGTTAGGTTAAGTCTCCAGAAGATGAATGTAAATCTATGTAATGTCCCCTGAAGTCATGGAGATATGTTGACTGCACTGTGTGTGTGTGTGTGTGTGTGTGTGTGTGTGTGTGTGTGTGTGTGTGTATGTGTGTGTGTGTGTGTGTGTGTGTCACAAAAAGAATCATTATATGATTAACAAGCCACTACCAAATGCCACTGAGTTTCTGCGCCTCTCTTTCTTGCTTGTCAAAACTTCTGACTAACTCAGTAAAAAGTGGCACACAAATGCTCACAAATATACACTAAGGCATGCCAGCGCACGCAGACACACACACAGACTGGAATGCATATAACACACACTTCATTTGCGGTCTGACAGCTCAGTACATGTTCTAGATGAAAGAATTGACTGTTCAAGGTGACGGCTTCCTCCAATCAATTCAGTGTTGCGCTGTGTGATGTGAGCTCTGTGTACTGGATTTGTGTGTGTGAATGTGTGTGCAAGAACACATGTGTATGTCTCCTCTTTTGTAGAGCTGGTCTAGGTAGGGGGTAGCTGACAGGTGTCCCTTCTTCTTAGCCATCCAATTTATCACCCTACTGGTGGTAGGGACCTTTGCCTGCGTCCAAATGCCCATAGAGCGCAATGCTTTCTCTCTCTCTCTCTCTCTCTCTCTGAACAACAAAACAACAACTAAAACAAGCAATGATCAAATAATTTCAAACTGCAGCCTTAGAAATATGATAATATCGCTCTGTTCCAACATGACCTCACTGTTACATTCCTCTTTCTGTTTCTCTCTCCTCTGTCTCACTCTCTCATTATCCATACACTTACAATAGCAGCAAATATATTCTAACCAGAAAAAAAAAAGTCATGGCATGCTGAGCAGCCATGGAGATTTTAAATCTTTTGTTCTTTCTGACTTAATAATAAAAAGTGTTTCAGGGCTCGGTATGAGCCAGCTGTCAGAAATAAACCATGGCTATCAATATCATTCCTCAGATATCATTATTTTAGTTCTTTTCAATTAATTATGAGAGCGTGGTGAGTCGGTACTTTAGATCTCATTTCAGGGCCTAAATTGGTTTGTGAGCATAAAAACCTTTATTGTGTATGCCCTGCGGCATACACACACACACACAAAATGGTGTGAAAAGTGAGTTTGGATATGGAAGTTAAATGTATAATTTTGCGGCTGGAGATCACAACATTTTGCTGGATATCGACCAGCTTATCATCAAGCTTTTATTGGAGGTAAAAATCTCTCTCTCTCTTGACATTTCGTTCCGTTGGATGATTTTTTTTTTTTCTGATGAAATGCACATTCCTTCACTCTCTCCTTGGTAACAGTAGCTTTCTCTGTGGGGAGCCCCTTACCACCAACCCACCCACACCACCCCCAAAACCCCTCCTATTCTTTTCATCCTCTGCTGCTGTACCAAATCAGCTGGGGGTGAGGGCTTTAGGGAGAGTAGGGGGTGGGCTGGAGGGGGGTTATGAGGAAAGCATGAACCATGGTGAACAACACAAGAATAAAGACAGGCCTTAAAGTTGAGATACAGATCCAATTGCTTGTTTTTTTTAAGGGTTTTTTTTTTTTTACCCTCTCTTCTATTCCTCCCACTCTAGCTTTGCTGTCTTCATCTGCCCCATCTCTCTCTCTCTCTCTCTCCTCTCTCTCTCCCTGGCAGTGGACAGAGGGAGTCAGGGTGATAAATAGGTGGTGTCCGATGTGCTTCTCCTCTCCTGTCGTTCTTTCTCTCCTTCTCTTCCACTCTCCTCCTCTACGGTCTCGGCTCACCGCACTCCCGGCCCAACAGCGTGTTCATTCCTGTCAGCAAAAAGAGAATCACTGGAACAACCAGCTCTACGGCGCACATGCGCAAAACATGCACACACACTCACACTCACACACACTCACACTCACACTTTTACACTTGTGCACACTCTCATACAGAGCCACACATGCATGAACATTACTAGAGAGAACATAGTAGGGTTGATAAAATTGGGCAGCAGCGGTATGTTAATGTGTAAAATGCGCTCTGAGATTCACAGAGAGCCACAGTTGCACACTGAGCTTACAGTACATGCACAAACACACTCACAGCCAGAGTCTATTAGTGTTCACAATGCACGCAGTCTGGATGAATTAACATCAGTGGTCACCAGCATCGACACTGCACACGCACTTATTTATCACAGGCTCGTTCTTGTGTGTGCAAGAGTGGGTGTGTGTTTGGATTATTTGGCTGGGAAGAAAAATCCCAATGAAAGGAAGGAAGGAAGGAAGAAAGTAAGAAAGAAAGAAAGAAAGAAGCCTGCAGTCTTGGTAGGAGAAGGTGGTCAATACCTACCTCAGCCATGATGGATAGTGGCCCTGGAGTAAAAGCTGAATGTAGCTTTATTCCTCCTACCCTCTAGTGACACGTGTCCTCCCAGAAAGCCATTATCAAAGTAAATGCCTGTATCTCAAGCAGCACCATATATTTAAGCCTATAAGAGCTCTGAATAGCACACAGCTCCCTCATCTGTTTCCAAAATCTCTTGAAACGGCCACCTGTCCAGATCTTATCAGTATATCTCAAATGGGAGCAACACATCATACAGTGAATTCAGGCTTATAATAACATAGCCTGCAGTGTCAGTCTCCCCTCTCAAAACATTCTCACTATAGTGCACTTCCCTTGACCCCATTGCAAGGTAAGTGAGTGTGTCACTGGAGCTTTATTGAGGAACAATTGATGTAAGCATCCCCTCAATGTTGCCATGCATCACCTGTTGTATAATTGAAGAGGCTGAGTGCCTGTTAATGATCCTCTGCTTGACCCTGGGCCTGTATTTGCATTGTTTTTAGCTTAGCACATGGCTAATAGCTAGCCTGAAGGCGCGCCGGCCTTGCTAAGGATCGAACACCAATTTCCTTCATGCCAAGGGCAAGCTTACCACATCATTTGGAACACAAGAGAAAAGGTGCATGTCGGCACACAAACGCAGCCACTCGTTCTCTATATTTCCTGCCGCAACACAGAGTGTCACGCACACATGCGCACAAACACACTGTGTAACTGAACCTATGTGGCCTGGGGGTGCGTTGAATAGGAACAGTGAGAGGTGCTATTTATTTAGCTGATGAGCATGAACCTGTTAGTGGAGGTGGTGCGAGGGAGAGGCGCTAACACCCCCAGAGAACTGGCTCTTTCCTTAACCCGGCAAGGCTCTTTTAAAGAGGTCACAGAGGGTGAGGAGCAAAGACAGCATGCTCCAAAAGAAAATTGAGCCTAAATGGAACACACTAACACACAGACCCACCCCACACCCCCTGCCATTTTTCTGAACATGTCTTTAAATTGGTTGTAAAAATGTGTATCTCTTGGGTTTATATGAGGATCCAATCTGCAACAAGGAGGGGGTGAGCAACAGAGCGAGGTGATAAAAACAGATAAATCAATTTAGTTGCCGGATTTATTTTCCGATCACAGAGAGCAGTGAGTAATAAAAACTGTATTACACCAATGCTAAGCTTCGCTTGCATTTTTCATTTACTTGCATACCATTTGCGTGTGTGTGTGAATATATTTGTGGAAGACACTTGCTTTCGTCAGCGACAACAGTTTTGTGTGTGCACTTATGGCAAAAATGTGAGTTTCTATTCACCTAGCAGATGTACAATGTCATAACCAATACACAGTAAAAGCCCACTGGGTTCCATTTAACAACACAGAAATATCTACTATGGTATGTGTGCAGATATAAACAATGTTATAGCCCTGTCCCAGGTCCACTGCTGTCCTTATGCTGTGTCTATACTTCACTCTCTTTATGGTACTTATTATTGGAAAGTCAACAGACATAAAAGACTCAGTGTGAGTAGAAAAGCCCAGCCAATGTTTTGGAGTGTCATTTGGCAGGTGTAGTGAGGAGGATATTGGGAGAAGGGCAGCAAAATTGCCTCAAATCGAAAAACTATACAGGAAATAATTTACTTGGACTGTATGTCTCTAGGCACTCAACATTTAGAATGGGCTCTGCTACTTTAATTGAAAGGGAAAGAGAGACAGGGAAAGAGAGAGAAAAGCTGTTACAAACAAGAGCATGATTTATGAAATCCATCCCTCTGTTCGTCAGAGCGAGCTCATTATGTATGCACAACAGTGAGAGTGTGAGAAGACGGATGAGTCGTCCCTGGTGGCGGAGGAAGAGGAATGGCGGCGCTAAACTCCGCCGGTAATCAACTGGTGAAATTAAACATCAAAAAAACAGGAATGATTGTGTGCGGCAAAGCGATTTGTCTGCAATTAGCGACCGGTCGCATAACTCACACACAGGCACACATAAACACATTCACGCTTAATGGAACAAGACGTGTCACTGGGTGTGTATTTGTGTGTGTATGCAGAAATACAGCAGAGGATAACCATAAAAACAGTAAGTTAATAAACTTGAGAGACATTAACAGGACCTAGGGCAATTGGTGAACAGCTACTTCATTTGTCAACAGCTCTTATTGAACACTTTCTGAGAGGTAGCTGCTTGTATTTATGGCATTGTCTACGTCTTTTGTTTGTGCTAGTATAGTTAATGTAAGAGAGAAAGTGGGGGTGAAGTGGAAAAGGCCAAGGAGGAGAAAGAAAATATTTTTGCTTACTTGGCATCTACAGTATTATCGTATCAAAGCCAGTATCTGTAGTGTAGTATCAAAGCCAGTGTCACCTTTATGATGTTTCATGATCAAATGTAAAGGACTGAACCTCCTCACCTTGGCAGGATGACATCTGAAGTTTGTATCTAACCCAGTACATTCAATGCAGTCAATATAAAGGCAATGTGTCAATGTCTTAGCAATGGAAACGACACAAGGAATGGTTATCTGAGCCTCAGAGCGCTGCACATTTTCTGAATGTAGCCAATGTAATTTATCAGTGTATTGTAGCAAGTACTGTTTACCTCAGCAGGGGTGTCACACAGCTAGCACCCAATGTCAATGCTAAAAGTGTAACAAGACTGCGAAGATCTTCACAGGTCTTTTCTCAGTAGCTAACAAGCTGCTCTCATTTTCTTTCCTTCCATCTAATTGAATTCCCTGTGTATCACAGGATTACTAGTTGTCTGAGCTTAAGCTTATACTTTTCTTAATCCTTAACATGATTGCCCGTGGTTGTCTCATGTGATAGCATAACCAGTGCCATAACAACCCAGATGAATACTCTGAGCAGCTGCAGAAGCTGCATCTACTGGCGTGCTTTGCAGACATGGTCACTGTAGATAGATAAATAAGTGATTAAGAGAGCTGGACATCTATTGCCGGTCTGTGTTGCTTTGGATAAAGTATGTGGTTGTGTGTGTGTGTCAATCTTAGAAGAACAGTCCCCCATTATTTTTTGAACATTTCCAAATAAGTGTCTGATGAAGTTGCCAGCATGCGATTGATTTGAGTGGTCACCTCTGTCTTTTCTTCTTGTCCTTGTCCCCTCCCTTGCTTTTTTTTCTCCCCACCGAGCGTTGATTGAATCCCCTGTTTGTCTTTCAGACCTGCTGCTCTCACCATTTCTAGCATTACAGAACAATGAGAACTAGGGACTAAAGGCCTGGTCACAACAGAATGTGGCCCAGCGCAATTCATGCACATCTTCACAAAACATTTGATTATAGAAGCTGAGTGACTAATTACAGGGCTAGCTGGTGACCTGTGACTTGACTTTGACAATTTAAATGCTTGTGTGGCTGAGCCTAATTTAGTATAATTTAGTTAAACTAAAATGATACAAGACTGGACCACCTTTGACCAAAGAACCGTGATTGGTAATAAATCCCACTCGTCTGCCAGTGACATCAATTCATTTGCAGAGAGAGCTCGGGTCCCCGGTATGAGTAACATCAAGACTGGTTGTCAAATGAGTAAAGCGCCATAGCTAGTCTCTTTACTGAGATCTGCAATCTGTTTTCTTTGCTTCCCCCTCTCCTCTGAACAGAAAATTGCTTCAGTGCAGCTCACTGGAGGGGGTGGGGTGGGCATCAAATGATTTGTGTGAATTGCCCACAGATCGCACGTTGGCTTTTCACCTCATGCCTCGAAGCAGGTGAAATGCGGTTGACCCTAACCCTGCCTTTTCGCAGCATGCAAAGGAAATGGAATCTGATATGATTCACATGGCTTGATAGGGTTCATCAGATCACACAAACTTGAGAGCCAAATACAAAATCCATGTCTGCAAGTGTCTCTTTTTTGGACAATACCCACCCCTCTCAATCTCTATTCCACCCTGCAGTCTTCAATCTATCTTTTCCTCTTTACCTCTGACCTTTTCATTTTTCAGTTCCTCCATACCAATCTGCTCTTCCATCTTGTCGTCTACACTTTCTCTCAATCCTGCCATACTACTGACCTTTCAGTTTCATTCTTCCTCCATTTCTCTACCTCCCCTCTCCTCCTGGTCTGGGCTGTAATTCAGCTTGTTTCAGGGCCAGTTAGGCAGCCAGTGGAGTTAATCTGTCTTTTCAGGTCATAAATCACTGCTTGGCATCTCTCTCTCTCTTTCTGTCTCTTTTCCTCTCTCTTTTCTCTCTCCTTCTTCCTTGCTCTTACCCGCTGCGTGGACGTGCAGCATACTTTGAGGTGATTGCGCCTGACAGTCAATGCTGGTGTTCTTTGCATGCGTGTTTGTGTGCGCACGTGTGAGTTTGTGTGTGGTTATCACTGCTTTAACACCCAACAGATAGGGAGTGAAACTGCGTACTCTGGAAGTGCCACAGCCAATAAGAAAAGATTGTTGAAATGTCAAGACCAATCAGAAGTGATGCTGCTCACTGTGGTGCAGTTTGGATCTGTGTTTGTGTGTGTCGCAAACACAACAATGGCACACACTCACACTAGTAACAGATGGAATTTACTGGCTGAAAATTCACTCATAAGATGAGCAAAATCTTTGAACTGAAATGAAAGCCGTCTCTGTGCATGTTTGTGTGTGTGTGTGTGTGTGTGTGTGTGTGTATGCCCGTGCATGCATTCTGACGTATCTACGACCAGGCAGGTGCATGGGAAACTGTTGGCCCCTACAACAGACAAAACCACATCAGGAACTGGAATGGCTGGAATTGATGGGGGGAGAAATACAGAAGAAAGAAGGGGAAGGAGAGAAAAGCTTAGCGTAGCAGGAGGGAGGAGAGAGAAAGTGGGAGAACGCGGGAGGAGAGTAAAGTTGAATAGCAGGAGGGCGGGAGTGGGAGAGCGGATGAATGAATGTGTTGTGGATCTATTGTGCCCAGCTCCTGAATGGAGTGTTAGTAAGCTAAGTAGTAACTGGTGATTTACAGCTCCAAGGCTATATCAGCTGAAGTGGGCAAACAATACCCTTTCATAAGCAACATTCAGCAAGTAGAAGAGCCATGTAGGACTGTGCTATTTTGGATCTAAAGTGGGGTGAAGTGTTTTGGAAGTTGGTGGTTACGTGCAAGGAGACACTTCAGCAGAGAGGAGGAAAGGAGATGGAGGGGAAGATGATGAGGAGAAGAGACAGCGAGAAAGAGAGGGTGAAAACTGAGCCAGTGGAGAAATGTTATTCATCTCATTTTAGCTAATGCAATCTTTTATAACCAATGTGTTAATTTAGTCTGGTATTGTTTCTGGTAGAAAGTGCACCACATGATCTTTTGTGGCATTTTCACTTGTGTTCAAATTTATCACCAAGCTGTGTTTGGTGCTTTGTGGTTGTGTGTGTGTGTGTGTGTGTGTGTGTGTGTGTGTGTGTGTGTGTGTGCATGTGAATGTGTGTGTATGGGGGTTGGAGTGCTAGTGTATATAATCTCCAGGCTCTTTCTGCTGGTTGCAGGTTTGCAGGGTCCCAGAGATTAGCTTCCCTTCTCCCTCTGAGATTTGAGCTATGTTCAGCACCTTAAAGCGCTTCCCTACCACTCCAAATGTAAAGACACTCGACTACCACCACTACTTTGATAACACGAAGCTGCATCAGCTAGAAACGTTGAAGTCTGTATTTGCTAAATATGTTTTCAACCATTTTTTCCCCCCTGTCAACCTCTCACTGCCTCTCTCAGCCTATCCCCCCCACGCTTAGAGAGAAATGTCGAGACGCCTGTCAGTATGAGCAGAGTCGCCAAGCATGGGGACCCTGGACTCAGACCTATCTGTGGCATTAGAACAACAAGCCCTGTGACGAATGGGAGAAAATAGAGGAGTCGCGCGTGTGTGTGTGCGTGCGTGTGTGTGTGTGTGTCCGCTGCTACACGTTTGCCATCCTGATTTGTTGAGAAAGAGGGAGATTCAGCCGACCATTCTGACTCTATTGAGCTGCAGAGTTGTGATAAGCCACACACACACATCACAGACTACATACACGCACACACACACACACACACACAATCATTCACCTCATCAGCAACTACATTCCATACTGCAGTACCCATTCTGCTCTGCATATAGATTGCGAGAAAGATAGTCCGAAAAAGGAGGGTTCTGTGGAAGAGTCACGGGAGAGGGACACTCACAAAAACACACACACACACTCTTGCACGTGCACTCTGAAAGGCAAAACACACAAGTGCTGCAGGAGCAACAGTTGGCTCTAGCTTTGCCTCCCCCAAACCCACGAGACCTCCTCTAAGATACCCTAGAGACCTCAGCCTCCCTCCTAATGCTCCTCCATCCTTTTCCAATTCATCCTCTCCTCTGTTCCGTTCCTCCCCCTCCTCTGCCCTTCCCGCCCCAGAGAGTTCTCACTTCTGACAGAACAGTTAATCACACACTCTCTGCAGGTCTCATCCTATGTGTGTGTGTGTGTGTGTGTATGTGCACGCGTGTCCAGATGTACACCTTCATCTTCAGCAAGACAGAGGATCTATCTCTCTCACCTCCATTTTTCACACACACACACACACACACACACACACACACACTTTTTCAGCTCTTCTTTCCCTGCCTTACATCTCTCATATCTTACCCGTAGTGTAAAAACACAAACAAGTATATAAAGCCCCAATAGATGATTGGTGTACTTCCTTATAGTAATATAACTTTTTTGGTAGTGTCTATTGTTAATATAATTCTTTTCAACAGCACAGATATTAACCAGCTACTGAAGCCAAAAGACAACAGTCTTAAACTATTTTAGGAGTATCCAAAAGGTTGAGCGACTTGCAACAGTTGTATAAAAAAATTAAAGGGAGCAGTGAGTTCTGACTCCCTAGAATGGGTTAAGCCAGATTGTACTGTTCCCATAATGCAACTTGTTAACACTATTTGTTTCACTCTCCATGCCTTGTAAACTCCCACATCTTTCAAGTTCCTGACCATAGTTTGCAACACAGGCTTTTTGATAAGAACTTGTAGTCTCCAAGGCCAAGCTGAGATAAGCTACAGAGGGCAGCTGTTTCTCACAGACTGAGCCGTACTCCCTACGATGAGTAAACTGATCCAAATGTGCAAAATCTGTGGTGTGTCTCCTTAATCAGAAATAAAATGTCTTGAACTCTGGACCACTGAGGCTGCTGTTGGCTGAAGAAGCTGGTAATTCTGTGTCTGCTATGGTGGATTTTTCCTTCTGCGATTATTGTGAGTCCAGAAAGAATCACAGTTTAAAGCTGTAGTTTTTAACTTTCCACACATCGTCAATTTCCCCCGTGGTGAGAGGTCTCCATCGAAGATGACCAAGTTGTTAGGGAAGCCTGTGAGGGAGCCCGCAGTTTATTTGAATCAGCCATTACAAGACTAGGAAAATATCTCAGCCAGTGAAGTGTGAACCTACTGGGCTTATGCTTGATTTTGATGCGTGAAACCACAAATGTGGTGCGAAATGTGTCGCTTCCACTATGCTGGCTCAGTTTTAAGTGGACTTCATTGGCAATGTCAGACCAGGACAGAAGCAACTTGACAAGTCACGACTATGCAATCAGCTCAGTAGGAGACTACACAGTCTCCAACCGTGGTTAATGTGCTGATTTGTGTATTTTATATTCCAACGCAAATCGTTGTCCTTAAAAATCATAATAAAAAACAGCTTTTGATTGAGACATATTGAAGACCCATAAAATCTAAATGGATTACCTTTTTTACAGGCCCAAAACCACATGTAGTAGCTACCCTATTTATTCTATTTAAATATTGCCCTCTTTTGATATAAATTTCAATTCAGTCCTTATACTGTGTATCTTGAAATATGAGTAATTTTTGGCATTAGTATGGAGAAATATACATTTTTGGTAAGATGCTGAAATTTCCTCTGTTTTGAAACGACCATGAACTTCTCAGGTCTGTTTGTGTATTTGGTAGCCAGGTGTAAACTCGTCATTATCAGCCAATCAGCACCAAGTTGGGATGAATATTGTACCCTACCAGACTCTTAAAAGGGCAGGATGGTACAAGAGCGTCACGGTTGAAAATAGAGAGATGTCAGCCGCTGTTGGAAGTTAATTAAACTCATTTAAATCACTGTATTTCATCCAAGTTAAGAGCTGGTGGTTTTGAAGAAGTGTGTACCCTGCTAAACCGGGAGAGAGTGAGCTGTGTTTGAAGCGGTTTTAAGTTAGTTATGTTGCTAAATTAGCATAAACACCATTACCACATATGGACTGTTTTTAGCTAACTAGCTGTCGCCCGTGTGCGCGTGGAAAGCACCTTTTTTCACCAAGCTTCTGAGTATGGATCGTGACAACTGTAATAATCTGGATTATTTATGGTTAACAGACAGACAGTTTATTAGAGTTTGTGAATTTTATTGATAGTGTGCTTCGGACACTGGCACACATGCTGCTGCAGTAGAGATGCCGTCTGCCATCTCCAAGGAACAGTGAGTACGGACTATATTCCCTTGAGGATTTCAAATGAGCTCCAACAGTGCGCCAACGTGTATGGTACCATAAACTGAGTAACCGACCAGGTATTATTATTTTCATTTTATTTTGATAAGGCCGTAAAATAAATATTTATCAAGTATTGTATTGAATATTAAAGAGTCTTAAAGTGTATCATGTTAAAAGGCATGTATACCATAACAAGCCTGTATCAAAAATTTTATTATTTGTTGCTGAACTTCAGACAACAGTGGCTTCTTCCAGATGAAGCAAATAATTCAAGAAAGCAGAACAAAGGTGAAAACGCATTTATCCAAGTGGAAGGAGAGCACCTCAAAGTAAAAAGCAAAGTAACTCTCTCTCTCACTTCCTTAAGCAACCAAAGTGTGGTTAAAGAACATGTTTCTGTTTTGTGCAGTAATATTAATATTGATCATGGTGATGTCGTGATGGTAATAAAGTGTAAATACTTTTGAACCTTTAACATTCTTTTTACATTGAAAATACAAAAACCAGGTCCATTCAGTATCTCTTTTTAGGTAACCTCAGCTAAATTGAAGGTAAATTCTGCAAAGCCCTTGATTATATTTCATTCCAGCATTTTAAAAAACTGTTATATGTTATAGTATCTGTGCATAGCAACTACAGCATGGTTAAGGTAGGATTACAGTTATGCAACCAAATCACTTGCTTAAGGTCAGAGAAAGATTGGTGTAATGGCTGCAAAAACAGCAAAAAGTAATTGCAATCTCATTACCCAAGTGAGAGTCGGATACATGCCCATCCATCGCTCTGACCTCCACACCCTTGCTTTCTGCCTCAAAGGGCGCTCTTTTGTTGTGCTTTGGCATTGAATGTTGGCACCGAAGGTAAATTGTGAGGTGCAGAATTGCCCAGTATGAACATAATTCCTGTGGTACTGGAGTTTACAGTGGGAAATGCCTTTACTAAATTGCCTTGACTGGGTGCATTAATTTTCTCAGATGAAATACAAGATACAAATTGCCCAGAGTATCATGAGCTCACAGCCTCCTGGCATCAAGGACAGTCACAGCATTTTGGTAGCCATGAACATTTTTACAGACCCAGACCCACTCCTGCTCCCTCATCTTTGTTTTGCAGATTGAGATTCAGGAACAGTTTTTATCCCTGGAGCTATCACCTGTCTGCACGCTGCTCACCGCAGCTAACTCTCTCACCACATCTGCCTCACAGCCAGACCAGCAGTCAAAGCACTACACACCCCACGCACACAGTGCTGGACTCAAGTGTTACCTCTTACTCTTTCATACACCACATTCATATCCTCAGTCTTCAGCTATGCTTAATTAATACTACTTAATACTACTACAAATACTATTCAAAAATGAAAATAACATTTGCAGTAATATGTGCTCATGTTTGTCTTGCATCCCCTTCCCTCATGCTCTTCCAACAGAGCTAATTTCATGTACAAACTTTCAGTCCTTTGCAAGCTTAACAAAACATTGGATACTGTCAAAGCGAACTTGCAAACATTTATGAACTGGTGTGTAGAGAGGGGTGTAGGATTTTGGTATATGCAGTAGTTGCACGTGTCTGTGGGGGGGTGGGGTGGGGGGAATGTCTGTAATATTTTATGACCTTGTGTTTTGTCTGTAATATTTTATTGCCTGGTGTTTTGTACTCCATTTGCATCTTTTTCTGTCATTAATGTATTGTTCCATCTACCTGCTCAGGGACTACAGGTGGAAATTAACAATTGCTAAAACCTGGTACAAGGCATCTCTCCTTCTTTTATATAAGGATAATGTTTTATTGTGCACTGTCCCTGTTTAAATAAATAAATAACAAATCAAAAAAAATAATTTAGTTACTGTGTAGTTGTATGTGCAAACTTGTATGTGCAAACTACTAACATATTTTTATACTTTTGTGTAATTTTGTTTTTTATATTTGACTTTTTTCAACAATCTTTACTTTTTTCTTCTTATGTCTTTCTAATGAAATCACAGGATAGAAATTTTAGACCATAAATTTTGCATTTTGCAGTCTTACGTAAAATCAATCCAACACAAGAAAAACAACCAGACTGTTACAATAAGACATCTGGAGCTGTACTAATAGTAAATGTTTTTTTTTTTTTGTTGTCATTTATCACATTATGTAAACTTCCAAATGATAAAATGCAATAGCTGTTGTAACATTTTAAAAGATTTAATTGGTTTTAGATTCAATGGGAGTTTGGTCATATGTATTAATGGAAGAGGGTTTGGTTTAATCACAGCACCGAACTTTCCCAAAACACCCTCTGTTCACATTCTCATGTTGGAAATACTGCACTAAAGGTTGTAGATAAATGAAAACATAAGTCAAACCCCCATGCTGTCACATGACGCTGTATGTTGATGGACACACATACTCTTCCTCTCTCTCTCTCTCTTTCTCTCTCTCTCACACACACACACACACATACACCCCCATCAAATGCGCATGGAAGTGTGGGTGTTAGTGAATATTCCAAGTCAGCAATTTTTAGGTGTGAAAATTGCTCTTGCTCTCCAGGATATTTTTAATTTCCTATTAAACATCATTACACGCGCTTGATTATGCTTGGAAACCACACCCTCGCAATGCGCAGACACACCTGCATGTGGGCGCAGACACACACACACACACACTATACGCACCGTCTCTCTCTGTCAAAGACAAACTCACCAAGTTCACACTGCGTGACTGCCCATGTGATGTTCATCCTTGTCCTCCATTTCATTAGACAGGGGGCCGAGTGAGCTATTCTGGGAGAGAACGGTAACCCTTTGTTGGTTGCTGAGCTGAAGAGATGTCTCCAATAGCAACTGAGACCTATGGCCTCCCCGCCCCCCCTCCGTGGCACCGGCTCCTATACTTGTGGTTGTGAGTGTCCATGTCTGTCTCTGTGTGTTTGGATGGGTTCATCCCTCTGTGTGTGCACTTTTTGAGTGTGAACCTGTGTTTTGCATGTGTGTTGGTGTGTGTACAGACGACAACAGGATGTGATCTATCACTCACAGATCTATAACAGTGGCACACAGCGAGGGATGAACACGTTAGTGTCAGTTGCAGGCGAGGGAGGCGGGCAGAGGAGAGGAGTGATGTGACTGATATCGATCCTGCCTGGTAATTACAGTGCGATTTATTACCGGGAGGGGGGTGTGGGGGTGTGGGGGGTCGACAGAGAGATTAGGTATCATATTTAGTTTGGGGTTGTAAGTCGGGTTTTTGGCGAGAGTGAACAAGGTCAGAGAGAGACAGAGATAGATCACTTTACCCCTCCCTCCCTTGAGTGCTGTGCGATCTGATCGCTGTTGTGCTTTCTGACATCCTCCCCTGTCCTCTCTCTCTCCACTCATTCCTATTTTCTGTCTTCTACGTCCTCATATGATCATATGATGCTAATACCACCCAACATAAGCAGACCCATGATTGTTTCTCTTGCATACATTTAGCCTCTTCCATGCATGGTGCCTTATTTTACCTGTCAAGGACATCACTTGCAATCAGTGCCGAGATATAGTGTTAAAATAATATGAAATGGAGGTGCACTCTGTCACTCTAACAACAAGCCTGCCAGTGTTTGTGGCTTGTAAAAGTGTGGGAGTGTTGGGTTGTTTACAAAGATGTGTGGGCGTTAAGCATGATCTTGTGGGTATGTGTGCACATTTATGTGTGTTTCTGTTTGTGTGGAGGCAATATTGTTCCTGAATATGTCAAAAAACTATGTTCTTATTGGCGAACCACATCCTGTCTTTCAATGAGTCACACAGAAAAACACACACGTATCAAAACACACTACTATGATCCTACTCACGTATATGTTTGATTGAACTGTAGATACATTTTTTTTCTCCTGACCGCCAACTGTTTTGTAATGCAGTTGCAGATCTGGCCTAAATACTCTTGATCCTACTACAATAACACATCTAACAATCAAAAAAGCATATTTTTTCCCCCCATCCTTGAAAAATTTTGAAAGAAAGTAAAGATTTTAGAGACAATAAAAATGTTTTGAAATTGTTTCTTTTGGAGTTATATTTTTACACACACACTTTCTTTTGTTTTTTCCTTGTATCTGCAGTACGTATAGGTCTGCCACATAAGTATCATGTTATACTGAGGGATGGATTTGATTAAAATTAGAAGTTTATCTGGGACTGTTAAATAAAGAATACATTTGATATTATTCATTGCAGAGTATAGTTTGCCGGTGTATGTTGCTATGGTAATCCTGATTCTGGCAGCATTCCAGTAATAGATTGATTTTGGTCTGGTTATTCTATACTCCAGACTCAAAGATGGAAGACAAAAATTCCTGCTCTTTCTCCTGTATGTGTGTGTGTATTTATAAGTGTGTTTGTGTATGTGTGTGCGTGCGCGCGTGCACATGTACATGTGTGCGCTGTCATGCATGTGTATCTTTGCCTTATCAATCTGTAAGCACTTTATTGATTTGCCAAAAGATATTTCCTCTAATGTGCTCAGGGATGGGGGGGCAGCTTTCACTTAGCCTCCGAGCTCTTAAGAGAACATCTATCTATCAACATTTCCAGGCATGGGGAGGGGTCAGTAAGGTGATTCAATCACACACACACATACACACACACACACACAGAAGAAGGAGCAGGAATCATTAAAATAGCAGCAGCATCAAGCAGCCAACACACCTTAGCAAAGCTCGAGCATGTTGTTGTTTACACTGTGGGAGGCAAAGAGCTGATACATCTCAGAGAGCTGCTAGTTTGAGCAATAGATCCTGTGCTTTGTGGAAACAGCCAGGAGAGGAGAGTATCATTATTAGTGCCAGGGCTCAGGGTCTAGTATGTGTACAGTGCGAGTATGCAACAATCTGTCCAATGTTTTGTTTTGTTTTTAATTAGGGGGGTATGGTGTGAACGTTGCACTGCCCGCCCTGACTCCTGGGATGATGTGATGCATTGTGATGATAATGTCTTTTCCTGTTTTTACACTCAAGCTCCATTTGCTCTCTTCAGGCCTCGAACAGGACTAGAGACTCACAGAGCCACCATTTAGCTCTCAGCAGGGAGAGAGAAGAGGGGGGAATCAGTCGCTCCTCCTCTCTTATCTCTCACTTAACAAAAGCCTCTGATGAAGACAACAAGCATTCTCCCTCTCCTGCTCTCTGGCTCTCTTGCTCTCTCTCATTTGTCTCTTGCTCTCCTCTGTTTAACAGTCAGAGTGCTAGTTGAACATGGCAGCTCTGACACTTTTCACATCTCCAGTCCTTTGTTGTGTGTTCTCTCACATATGTGTGTGTGTGAGAGAGAGAGAGTGACTACATCCTTGTGTGTATTGTCATGTATAGCACCGACTTGCTTGGGTCTGTGCTCTTGCTTGCCAATGTTTGTGCTTTGTGTACTTGCACCATGGTCTGTGTGTGTACTCTATGTGTCAGAGTGAGCATACGCTTACACGTGTGTGTGTGCGCGTTCTCTTTCTCAGCTGTCTCAGGAGCTATTGTTCTGTCGTTTGCGGCGCACATGCATAGAAACACATATTCATTGTAGCCTACGCTGCAGCCTATATATACACAGCTGCCTAGTTTTCCTTTTTGGCTTTTTGTCTCCAGCTAGCACCATAGCAGAAGTGGTTCTTAGCTTGTAATGTGGAGGAAATGGGTGAACAGCCTCTCTAATTACACTTCACCCACTGACACTAATTTACATACAAAAACAATCGCACTCCAATCCAAACCTTCATTATCTTTGGATTCCACTCTGTAGTGCATGATATTCTGGCTGTTATATTTCATTCAAGCTCTGTTTCTCTGCTCAGCTACTTAGTCATTACACTAACTGAGAGCCACAAATAGGGACGTTTCCAGTGAGAATGTGACCCAAGAATATCTAAATTTCTCCAGCTAAGTAAAGAGTAAGGAAAGCAACATGCCAGTATGAAGAGTGATTTTTTCTTTCTCCATGCTTTGTCCATTATGTGCACCTGTGTGCATACGTTAGTGTAGTTGTATGGTGGCTGTGTGTGAACTGAGAGCACGACTGCATGTCTGCCTTTTCTCTGGGGTTCATACATTTTCCTCACACTTATGGCTTGTGTTCTCTCTCTCTCACACACATGCCACACACTAAATAAGCTCTATTGTAAGTCCATTACAATGTGAATGAGGAGCCCACCAGCTCCATTGAGATGTGTGTGTGAGTGTGTGTTCAGTGGAAATAGGTTAGGGAGATTGATGAACTAGTAGGAGTAGAAAAAGGAACACCTAATCAAGTTAAAAACACTGTATGATTGACATGCTGTGCCTGGTTGACTGACATTCTACAGAAGTGGGCATAATGGGGCTGATTCATATGTGTGTGCGTGTCTGGTGAACATGCGTGCGCAGGTGTGTTTTGAATACTGAATGTCAGAAATGTGCTGTATTCGTCGTCATGACTGGTGCCATTCTCGATTGTGTGAAAATGTATTTTTACACCAGCCACAGTCTAGGTGTTCCTCCTTTTTTTTTTTTTTTACATCCTTGAGTGCTACAACTTGTGCAAGGAGCAGGAGAGGAATCAGCAAGACTCGCCATTAACTTGCACCGGTGCGTATCCGTGTGTGACATCCCTCATCCGACTAACACCAACTAACGGGCCGTGAGCTTTTACCGGGGCCCGTGATCGCTGATGCCCGAGAAAAAGGCTGTTTGTGTCAATCAAACCCCTCCCCTCCTCTCCCTTCTGTCCCCCCCCACCCCACCCACCCACCCACTCTCCCTCGATTGCCTCCACTTGTGTAGGCACTCTTAAAACCGGAGCATTTACGCACGACAGTCAGTCGTTAACGGACAGCCTGATATCGGTGGTCCTCCGTCTACTCGCCGCCTAATCTCCACATTAAAGAGCAGAGATAAATGGACAAGTGGGCATAGCGAGAGAGAGAGAGAGAGAGAGAGAGAGAGAGGAAGACAGCGGGGGAGACGAGAGTAAGAGAAAGAGAAGAATGATGAAAGGGGGGAGGAGAGCGGATCATTCCGCCTGACCGCCCCTGCTGCTCTAGTGGAGGATAGAGAGAGAGAGAGAGAGAGGGAGAGGGAGAGCGAGAGGGGAGATGGCACAACGCTTCAGCATCCAAAACACACGGGAGTGGTGCGCCACCGAGACCGGAGCCCCGGACCCACCCGAAGCAGCATTACGTTCACCGCTCTCCCGTCACGCCTCCTCCCCGCACGGCAGCGCCTCAGCCTCGGTTAGAGGTAAGTGGCCGAGTCGGTCTTCATTCTCAGCGTAAACTTCAGCGGTAGGAAGCAGAATGGGAAAAGTCTCTGGAATCATCTGCCGTTAGTTTGAGTACATCTTTCTGTCTGTTTGTAGTCAGGGATGTTTATGATGCGGGTCGCTTTCTTTTTCATTGTATTTTCATTAGAGATTTAACGACACTAACAGGATAGCAGACTAGCTTTATCACCGCTTTTGAGTTTTGAGTCCAGTTCTAAGTGTTTATCCCGTGCATAACACCACGAGACTTTATTGTTAATCTAATACATTCAAAACCGCATGCTTTCTCTGGCTCCCAGAAACTACTGCAATTAACAAATAGACTAATATTATTATGGCAAAACGCCAAAATGACAAAACACTACGGATTTTACATCTTTACTTTCCAATTTAAATTTGAATTTAAAAATAGTTCAAAAACTTTTCACGTAGCATTTCACAAAATGCTGCCTGAAACGGGACTTGCAGGCAATGCAAACTTGGATTTATTTTTTCATATTGCATGATTTATAATACCACTGGGAGTTATATAGTTATTGAAATAACAGGCGAAAACTTCCATGTGAAGTCTCCTGTGTTAATCCGATTCCAGCGCCCTCCTGTGGCCCCTGATAGTGGGACACACGCATACCTATAGTAACAGGTTCAACCACAATTCACCTACAGTTGAAACACTCGGCTGTGAGTCAGGTTTGGTGCTTTCCCTGCGTGTGAACTTCAAAACACTAGTTTGAATTGAACCCTCTAAACCCATTTTAAGACTGAGTAAGTGTTCTTGGCACATGAGACAGTTTCCACCATATTTATTTGGTTTGTAATAAAACTAATAAAACCCCAACAGAAGGTGTTTGGCACCAATTAGGATGACACACATTTTATGAAAGCAGGTAATACAACTGTGTTGGAAAAGGTGTAAACAAAAACCATTAAGAATGCTTTTCTTCCTCTTTTTCAATTTCCAGTATCATATTTAAGGGATATGGCTGGAGTCCCTTCTCTATGACCTTCTCTTTGCGTGTGTTCTCTAAAGGCGAGGAACAAGGAGAGAAGGATGGGGAACGTGAGGAAAGACTATTGATATTCAAACAGACAGAAGGAGAGAAAGAGGGGGTGTGGATAGATAGAGAGAGAGAGAGAGAGAGAAAGGGGGAGTGAAGCATGGAGAGAAAAGAGAGAGAAAAAGATGCTGTGGGATCTTTTCTTCTCCCTGGCTCCCGGCACATACATTAAGATGCTAATCCTGGTCTTTTTTGTCTCTTTCTATAATTCATTGCATTTTGTTCCTCTCTCTGCTCTTTCTCTCAGTCTCTCTTATTCTTGCACTTTTCCCTCGCTCGCCATTTCCTCTGTACTGTCATCGGTTCCCCCCAGATTAGTGCTCCTGGCAAAGGGATTCCAACTCTAATTTTGTGGTATTTCAGATGATTAGGTTCAGAAATAGGACAGAAGTGCACAGAGTTTGGCGCAATTAGAGGAATTCTCTGTAGAGCTTTGTGGGACTGATTAGTTGAGCTCCCATCCACCTCTCTGTGCTGCCATATTAACACACAACCAGCTGTTGTTTATTTGTGAGGATTGACTTTTGTGTTGTGTTTGTGCTTTTAACTGTGATGTCATTTTGTGTATGTGTGTGTGTGCCAGAGGTTGGATAAGCCCTAAGGATGCAAGTTGTTTTCAATCAGCTCTGTAGTTACCAGCTGTGCCCTCACATTCCCCAGGGTGGCACAACCTAGGTACAAACACACACACACATACACAAAATGACATCACAGTTAAAAGCACAAACACAACACAAAAGTCAATCCTCACAAATAAACAACAGCTGGTTGTGTGTTAATATGGCAGCACAGAGAGGTGGATGGGAGCTCAACTAATCAGTCCCACAAAGCTCTACAGAGAATTCCTCTAATTGCGCCAAACTCTGTGCACTTCTGTCCTATTTCTGAACCTAATCATCTGAAATACCACAAAATTAGAGTTGGAATCCCTTTGCCAGGAGCACTAATCTGGGGGGAACCGATGACAGTACAGAGGAAATGGCGAGCGAGGGAAAAGTGCAAGAATAAGAGAGACTGAGAGAAAGAGCAGAGAGAGGAACAAAATGCAATGAATTATAGAAAGAGACAAAAAAGACCAGGATTAGCATCTTAATGTATGTGCCGGGAGCCAGGGAGAAGAAAAGATCCCACAGCATCTTTTTCTCTCTCTTTTCTCTCCATGCTTCACTCCCCCTTTCTCTCTCTCTCTCTCTCTCTATCTATCCACACCCCCTCTTTCTCTCCTTCTGTCTGTTTGAATATCAATAGTCTTTCCTCACGTTCCCCATCCTTCTCTCCTTGTTCCTCGCCTTTAGAGAACACACGCAAAGAGAAGGTCATAGAGAAGGGACTCCAGCCATATCCCTTAAATATGATACTGGAAATTGAAAAAGAGGAAGAAAAGCATTCTTAATGGTTTTTGTTTACACCTTTTCCAACACAGTTGTATTACCTGCTTTCATAAAATGTGTGTCATCCTAATTGGTGCCAAACACCTTCTGTTGGGGTTTTATTAGTTTTATTACAAACCAAATAAATATGGTGGAAACTGTCTCATGTGCCAAGAACACTTACTCAGTCTTAAAATGGGTTTAGAGGGTTCAATTCAAACTAGTGTTTTGAAGTTCACACGCAGGGAAAGCACCAAACCTGACTCACAGCCGAGTGTTTCAACTGTAGGTGAATTGTGGTTGAACCTGTTACTATAGGTATGCGTGTGTCCCACTATCAGGGGCCACAGGAGGGCGCTGGAATCGGATTAACACAGGAGACTTCACATGGAAGTTTTCGCCTGTTATTTCAATAACTATATAACTCCCAGTGGTATTATAAATCATGCAATATGAAAAAATAAATCCAAGTTTGCATTGCCTGCAAGTCCCGTTTCAGGCAGCATTTTGTGAAATGCTACGTGAAAAGTTTTTGAACTATTTTTAAATTCAAATTTAAATTGGAAAGTAAAGATGTAAAATCCGTAGTGTTTTGTCATTTTGGCGTTTTGCCATAATAATATTAGTCTATTTGTTAATTGCAGTAGTTTCTGGGAGCCAGAGAAAGCATGCGGTTTTGAATGTATTAGATTAACAATAAAGTCTCGTGGTGTTATGCACGGGATAAACACTTAGAACTGGACTCAAAACTCAAAAGCGGTGATAAAGCTAGTCTGCTATCCTGTTAGTGTCGTTAAATCTCTAATGAAAATACAATGAAAAAGAAAGCGACCCGCATCATAAACATCCCTGACTACAAACAGACAGAAAGATGTACTCAAACTAACGGCAGATGATTCCAGAGACTTTTCCCATTCTGCTTCCTACCGCTGAAGTTTACGCTGAGAATGAAGACCGACTCGGCCACTTACCTCTAACCGAGGCTGAGGCGCTGCCGTGCGGGGAGGAGGCGTGACGGGAGAGCGGTGAACGTAATGCTGCTTCGGGTGGGTCCGGGGCTCCGGTCTCGGTGGCGCACCACTCCCGTGTGTTTTGGATGCTGAAGCGTTGTGCCATCTCCCCTCTCGCTCTCCCTCTCCCTCTCTCTCTCTCTCTCTATCCTCCACTAGAGCAGCAGGGGCGGTCAGGCGGAATGATCCGCTCTCCTCCCCCCTTTCATCATTCTTCTCTTTCTCTTACTCTCGTCTCCCCCGCTGTCTTCCTCTCTCTCTCTCTCTCTCTCTCTCTCTCTCGCTATGCCCACTTGTCCATTTATCTCTGCTCTTTAATGTGGAGATTAGGCGGCGAGTAGACGGAGGACCACCGATATCAGGCTGTCCGTTAACGACTGACTGTCGTGCGTAAATGCTCCGGTTTTAAGAGTGCCTACACAAGTGGAGGCAATCGAGGGAGAGTGGGTGGGTGGGTGGGGTGGGGGGGGACAGAAGGGAGAGGAGGGGAGGGTTTGATTGACACAACAGCCTTTTTCTCGAGCATCGCGATCACGGGCCCGGTAGCTCACGGCCGTTGGTTGGTGTTAGTCGGATGAGGATGTCACACGGATACGCACCAGATTGAGATTAATGGCGAGCCTTGCTGATTCCTCTCCCTGCTCCTTGCACCAGTTGTAGCACTCGGATTTAAAAAAAAAGGGCCACCCTGAACTGTTGGCTGGTGTAAAAAATACATTTTCACACAATCGAGAATAGCGCCAGTCATGACGACGAATACAGCACATTTCTGACGTTGGTATTCCAAAACACCTGCGCACATGTTCTGGTACGCACACATGAATCAGCCCCATTATGCCCACTTCTGTAGAATGTCAGTCAACCAGGCACAGCATGTCAATCATACAGTGTTTTTAACTTGATTAGGTGTTCCTTTTTCTACTCCTACTAGTTCATCAATCTCCCTAACCTATTTCCACTGACACACACTCACACACACATCTCAATGGAGCTGGTGGGCCCCTCATTCACATTGTAATGGACTTACAATAGAGCTTATTGGTAGTGTGTGAGAGAGAACACAAACCATAAGTGTGAGGAAAAATATTATGAACCCCAGAAAAGGCAGACATGCGGTCGTGCTCTCGGATTCACACACAACCACCATACAAATACTAAGGTATGCACACAGGAACATAATGGACAAAAGCATGGAAGAAAAAAATCACTCTTCATGCTGGCATGTTGCTTTCCTTACTCTTTAGCAGCTGGAGGGCTAGATATTCTTGGGTCATTCTCACTGGGCAGGTCTATTTGTGGAAATACTCGGTTGGTGTAATGACTAAGTAGCTGAGCAGAAACAGAGCTTGAATGAAATATAACAGCCAGAATATCGCACACTGAAATTGGAATCAAAAGACAATGAGGTTTGGATTGAATGCGATTGTTTTTGTGTGTGGGGTGGTCGGTGGGTGAGGGGTGTAGTGAGGCTGTTCACCATTTCCTCACATTACAAGCTGAGAACCACTTTACCAGCATGGTTACCAGCTGGAGCAAAAAGCAAAAAAGGAAAACTGAGCAGCTGTGTATGCTGGGCTGCAGCGTGAGCTACAGCCAGGCCATGTGTTTCATGCATGGTGCGCCGCAAACGACAGAACAATAGCTCCTGAGACAGCAGAAAGAGAGAACGCACACACACGTGTGGCGTATGCTCACTCTGACACATAAGGTACACACACAGACCATGGTGCCAGCCCACAAAAGCACAAACATTGGCAAACGGAAACACAGACCCAAGCAAGTCGATTGCTATACATGACAATACACACACGAGATATTAGTCCTTTCTCTCTCACACACACACATATGTTGACACAACAAGGACTGGAGATGTGAGAAAAGAGGTGTCCAGAGCTGCCATGTTCTTCAACACTCTGACTGTTAAACAGGAGAGCAAGAGACAAATGAGAGAGAGCAAGAGAGGCAGAGAGCAGAAGGAGAGGAGATGCTTGTTGATAACATCAGAGGCTTTGTTAGAGAGTGAGATAAGAGGAGGGCGACTGATTCCCCTCTTCTCTCTCTCCTGCTGAGGCTCTGTGAGTCTCTAGTCTGTTGGGGAGCCTGAAGAGCAAATAGACTTGAGGTGTAAAAACAGAAGAACATTATCATCTGTGCATCACATCATCCCAGGAGTCCCAGGCGGGGCAGTGCAACGTTCACACCATACCCCTAATTAAAACAAAACAAAACATTGGACAGATTGTTGCATGCTAGCACTGTGCACATATGAACCCTGAGCCCTGGCACCCAATGATACTCTCCTCTCCTGGCTGTTTCACAAAAGCACAGGATCTGTTGTGCTCAAACCAACAGCTCTCTGAGATGTATCAGCTCTTCTTGCTCCACAGTGTAAACAACAACATGCTCGAAACTTTGCTAAGGTGTGTTGGCTGTGATGCTGCTGCTTGCTATTTTAATGATTCTGCTCCTTCTTCTGTTGTTATTATTATTGTATGTGTGTGTTTGAATCTTCTGACCTCCCCATGCCTGGAAATGTTGATAGATAGATGTTCTCTTAAGAGCTCGGAGGCTAAGTGAAAGCTGCCCCCCCATCCCTGAGCACATTAGAGGAAATATCTTTTGGCAAATCAATAAAGTGCTTACAGATTGATAAGGCAAAGATACACATGCATGACAGCGCACACATGTACATGTGCACGCGAGCACGCACACACATACACAAACACACTTATAAATACACACACACATACAGGAGAAAGAGCAGGAATTTTTGTCTTCCATCTTTGAGTCTGGAGTATAGAATAACCAGACCAAAATCAATCTATTACTGGAATGCTGCCAGAATCAGGATTACCATAGCAACATACACGGCAAACTATGCTGCAATGAATAATATCAAACAGTGCTTTGTTTAACAGTCCAGATAAACTTCTATTTAATCAAATCCATCCCTCAGTATAACATGATAACATGTGGCAGACCTATGCGTGCTGCGAATGCAAGGAAAAACAAAAGAAAGTATTGGTAATAAAAAATATAACTCAAAAAAACAATTTCAAACTGTTTATTGTCTCTAAAATCTTTACTTTCTTTCAAATTTTTCAAGGATGGAAAAAATAATGTACGATTAGATGTGTTGTGTGGTAGGATCAAGAGTATTTGAGCCGAATCTTGCAACTGCATTACAAAACAGTTGGCGGTCGGGAGAAAAAAATATTGTCTACAGTTCAATCAAACATATACGTGGTAGGATCATAGTAGTGTTTTTTTGATACGTGTGCACTGTTATTGACTCATTGAAAAGACAGGATATGGTTCGCCAATAAGAACATAGTTTTTGACATGTTCAGGAACATGTTGCCTCCCACACAAGCAAAACACACATAATGTGCACACATACAAAGATCGTAACTTAACGCCCACATCTTTGGCAAACAACCAACACTCCACGCTTTTACAACCTGAACCCCTGGCGGAAAGCGTTGGAATTTGAAATGACGGTACACCTCCATTTCATATTATTTTAACACTATCTCGGCACTGATTGCAAATTGATGTCGCTTGACAGGTAAATAAGGCACCATGCGCTGGAAGAGGCTAAATAATGCAGAGAAACAATCATGGATGCTGCTTGTGTTGAATTGACCCATTAGCATCATATGATCATATGAGGACTTAGAAGACAGAAAATAGGAATGAGTGGAGAGAGAGAGGACAGGGGAGGATGTCAGAAAGCACAACAGCGATCAGATCGCACAGCACTCAAGGGAGGGAGGGGTAAAGTGATCTATCTCTGTCTCTCTCTGACCTTGTTCACTCTCGCCAAAAACCTGACTTACAACCCCAAACTAAATATAATACCTTCTCTCTCTGTCGACCACCCACACCCCCACCCCCCCTCTCCGGTAGTACATCGCACTGTAATTACCAGGCAGGATCGATAACAGTCACATCACTCCTCTCCTCTGCTCGTCTCCCTCGTCTGCAACTGACACTAACGTGTTCATCCCTCGCTGTGTGCCACTGTTATAGATCTGTGAGTGATAGATCACATCCTGTTGTCGTCTGTACACACACCAACACACATGCAAAACACAGGTTCACACTCAAAAGATGCACACACAGAGGATGAACCATCCAAACACACAGAAGACAGACATGG